>CM029659.1:18022424-18214924 GCA_017311315.1 Dendrocalamus latiflorus | reverse complement strand
ATTTAATCGATTGTAAGTGACAATGAACCGGTCTTAGCTACAGTGAACCAGTTGTAGGTCGTAAGGTCATATGCTATAGTACTTTTTCATGGTCGTAGCTATAGTACCTGGTCAATACTCCATAGTCATGGGCTTTACTGGTCAGTACTCGATAGTTAACAACTTTGTGATCCTTACAGACTTTGCAGTCTGCTGCCTTTTTTGATCGGTTGTTGTAGACCTCACAATTGATAGTCTTAGACTTTTATGATCGGTTGTTGTAGACTTCACAGTCTGTACTTGTAGACTTCATGGTCAGTATGAGTGCTTTAGCTCTTGCTATCTTCGAGTACTCATATTAGGCCCGTGGTAGAACTAGTTGGCGGTGATTAGTGAACAGTGTTCGGAGAAACGGTACTCATAGTCAGAAGGACTCGGTACTCGGTAGTGGTTGTCGGTGATACTCGAAACTTGGTGATTGATGTGGCAGTGATTGGTTGGTACTTGTAATCTTAGTGATCAGTACTCGATGGTTCTAACAGGTAGCGATGCTTGTTTTGCCTAAGTGTTTTGAGTGAAGCGATGGTAATTCTCGAGTACTTGTTGTTTTTGAGTGCTTGTTGAGCTAACGGTCTTATTGAGTGATCCAAGGCTAAATCTCTACTACTTAGAAATATGATTTGGTGGTCGTACGTTCATTCTCCCCTCGCCATTCCTCAATTTATTCCCACGTAGTTGGACTATCATCCCACCCACCCACTCTCTCTCCCAACGTGGCATGCTTGCAACTACCTTCCCACCCCTGCTCTGAACACAACTAGTCCTTCCTCTTCCTCCTTCCCACCTCCCCACGCAGCCACTATTTCCTCCTCTAGCCCTCGCTCTCACCGTCGCCTTCCATCCTCCTCCTCTCACCCTCAATGTCACTCCCACTCTCCTTCACCTAGGCACCGCTACCGCAGCCCTTGGTCAGGTCACCACTGCCACCACTCCACATACTGACCTTGTCTCCCTCTTGCACCTCTCTCTCTCCCCCTTGCCCCCTCCCTCGTTGGCTCCTTCTCCTATCCACCACGGGCCATCGCTACTAGCTAGCGCGATGGACCTTCGTTGCCTCCCTCCCCATGTGGGTCCCTCTCTCCTTCTCCTACCATCCAATGCGAATCGCCACCACCGCCAGCTTGAGCTCACCACTTCCTCACCCCTCGTCCCCTTCGCGCCAATGCTAATGGATGTGTCGAAGGCACACGGCAATGGTTGGAGGATACCCTGCGACATGGTCCAGTTCTGCCCAGAATTAGACTCCAGTAGTGTGGATCTGACCTTATTTGGCCTGGCAGAGAGAGAGAGAGAGAGAGGAGAGGGCTACGTAGCAGCGCCATGTATGGGGATGGTTGGATTTGGCCCCTTCTCCACATATACATGGATGACAACGTCACTACCTCCCCGTCACCCTCACCTTCTTTCTCACACTTCCCCTTCCCGATCCCCATTGCCACCATGCCCTCCGACCACATTGCCCTACCTTCTCCTCCTTCCTCGTACTATCGTCTCCCTTTGTCCACACCGCCATCACTGGTCAAGGAGATGGCAGTAGCCACGGCGTCACCGGCGGAGAGCATAGCGGTGGTGAGGAAGAGTAGCAGCACTCTGTAGGCTCCACCGCGGTGAGGCCATCACCACCACTCCCACCATTAGCAGCAATGTGGAGGAGGTCATTTTCAAGAAATCTGACTCAAGGTCTACGCGTCTCCCTCCTTTCTTCCCCGTCAGTGCGCCGCCTCCTTCCTTTCTTCTTCCTCCCCTTTCATTTCTTTCGTCGGCGACCGAAGCCCGCCAAATCCTCGGCCTTCCCTCCCCGTCTGTCTCTTGCTTTGGAAACCTAGCGCGTCGTCGGGGCCGAATCCCCCACTCCCCATGTTTCTTTCCTTCCTTGCCCCTTCCCTTTCCTTTCTCCTCCCCGTCTGATTTTTCCCTGCTACAATCACAGCGAGCAATTGCCGCTCAATGGTTCACCACGAGGCACCCGAGTCTCTCTGCGCCATGTTCCTCATCCGCCGACCCCTGGATGAACTCCGACGAGCAATTTGGGCCACCTCGGTCATCCTCGTGCCCCGTTGCTAACTCCACCAGCCTCACCGCAACTTCGCTGAGCTTTTCCATCCCTCGGTCGGGCCTCTTCACTGTCAGAACCCCCTCGCCATCACCGCCCCAGCTGCACCGCCACCAAGTCTCACCGCTGGCCCTCGTCATCAATGCCCGAGCCCCACACGAGGTATAACCAAGACTGCCATGATCTCCTCTCCATACTCCATGATTCACCAGCCACCGCTGCTCGCTGGAACACCAGCGACCATTGGTCCCCGTGCACGGCCATTGACCGACGAGCCACGTCAAATGGCCAGGCCCATGTGGCTGCCATGTGGTACCACATGGAGTGCCACCTAATGGCATGGGTACCACGTAGGCACCACGCCGCACGCGTGGCACCCACGTGGCAAACACGTGCCCACGCCATGTCAGCATGCTTAGCCGAGTCACCCGCCACATCAGTGCCATATCACCCCCACCACCTCAGCATACCTTCGGTCCGTGGACTCAGTCCACGATAGATGGGGTCCACAGGCAGCCCCTGTCCGAGGAATCCACCCAAAGCTAATGTCAACATGACATCATAAACCCGAATTTCCTATAGAAAAATAATGCAGCCAAAAAGAAAAATAATTTCAAAAATTCAATTTATTCTTTTTCTCTGATTTGAAACTTCCAAAAGCTCGTTCTCCTTCGTCCAAACTCTGATTGAGTCCATTAAAATTCATAAATTCATCAAAAATTTCAGTCTATTAATTTATGCCCTCCTTGTTAATATTTGGAGTTTATTTGAATTTATTTAGATTTTATTTGAGTTTGTTTGGGTAATTTTTTATGTGTAGACTACAACGATTCGGGAGAGTACTACTTCGACGATTTGTACCCAACTGAAGAGCAAGGCAAGCCATACACCTTGATCATATTGATCTCAGTTTTTTGAAATAAAATTATGTTATTTTAAATTATATTGCATGCTTAGTTTTATTCAGTGTATTTCAACTCCAGTTTTAAATTTAGTTAATGCCTATTTGTTATTACCTCCTTTGACATTGAATTCCCCGATACCTTGTCATCCTAGAAGAAAACTCTAGTTAGTACACTAGTATGACTAAAGAATATTTGTAGCAAATGCTTATACATGCATAGTTATACCTTTAGGTTGGGATAACCTTTTCACATAAAATGATAAGTTTTTCAAATGTATTCTTGACCTCGGTGAGTCAAGAAGGATTATAAAAATATTTTAAAATAAAATATAAAATCTGTTTTAGACTTAGACTAATGGTTAGGTGGTGGGTGCAGGCATGCACCGTTGTTCGGTGAGACAGTGTTGATTGTTGGGCACAAGGGGTATGTGGTTGAGCCTAAGTCAAATTAAGGATTAGTCTATGAGCTACTGTTGCAAAGCCCTTTCCGTACTACGACAAGGCTGGTATGGGATAGTACTAGCTGACTAATTTGCAGGTCCCAACCTAAGTCTCATCGTAGGTCAAAAGTGAGCGTGGTGTAGGCTATGAAAAGTCTCACTCGGCTCAAGAGGGGGTCCCGGTCTGGTGGATTCCTTACTAGGGTGAAACCTTAGTGGTGGCTTGGCCAGGTTGAATGCTTTGCATTGTAAAGGCCTTGTCATGATCTCCTCACCGCACACCAAAGGAAGTGTGCTTATCCGGTGGCAATATGGGATGATCATATCTTGTAGGTAAAGGTGTACAACCTCTGTAGGGTGTATAATCTATCCTGGATAGCCGTGCCCATTATCATGGGCAGTTGAGTAAAATTTTTCACGGATTAGACTTTGTCTTTCAAAAATGGTTTTTTTAAAAAGCTTATGGATGGATGGAATCCATGATAGATTGAAAGCGTATGGATGGATGGAATCCATATGAGATCTTTCAGAAAAGACGGTCCGGGTGGGATGCCTGTGGTTAGGTAGTGTAGGGGATGGACCTGCACTAACGGTATTAATTTCATCTATAATTATTGTTTTTACTTACTGCATTAAATTCAACATTTTTAATCTATTTATTGTATTTCTTTAAATGTTTTTTACGCACAAATAACCCTTTATGCCTTCCTTTGTTGCCTTTATCATTATATTGCATATCTCCGTGTGACTTGCGGAGTATAAGTTTATACTCACCTTGCTATCTCCACACAGAGGAAGACAACTTCAACTACGATGAAGACTAGGACGAGTAGGCTGCGTCTTACTGTCGTTTGCCTGTGGACAGGCTTTGGGCTTCTTTCGCTTTGGCATTTATCTGCTTATGTTTAAATTTGGCCTATTGGCCGTGGATGTAAATTTTGGCAATTATGCCCATTTTTAGTTAATAAATATCATTATGGTTGATATTTATCTTTGTTGTCCATTGTGTGCACTAGATGATACTGGACTAGTGCGATTTACACAAAAGATCCAGAAGTTGTTGCTCCAGGGTCCGACACCCAAGGACCTCGTAGCCGTGCCGATGCCACCCTCCCCAAGTCGGTGATCATGCCCTCAACAGTAGAATTCCCTTCCCCTACCCTGCGAGCTAAGTACTCTTTCCCCTTTCTTCCGACTTACGATTTCATTGAAGAATTTTTGGTTTTATCTTAGGGTTAACATAGCCTAGGAAATTTTTATTAAAACATTTTTTGGTTTTATCTTAGGGTTAGCATAGGCCAGCACCTGCTTTGGTTGCAGTAGGAGGAATTTTAGTGAATTTTATGTTTCTATTAATTCTGAGTGCTTAGTAGAGTTTGTCACTATTTGCTGATAATTGCGATGAACAATTACTGCACTTGCTATGCTAGAGTGAGCAGGTATGCAGATGTAGTTTTTGTACAAAGATCCAAGTGCTAAACCATGGGTGGAGCATGATATTCATTAGTTTGAATTTTAGTGGTTTGTGAATTTGCTAGCATCTAAAATTAACTATTGTGTGTGTGTGTCTATATATATATATATATATATATATATATATATATATATATATATATATATATATATATATATATATATATATATATATATATATATATATATATATATATATATATATATATATATATATATATATATATATATATATATATATATATATATATATATATATATATATATATACACACAAAGCTAAGCTGCATGTGTCTACAAAGAATTCGGTTACCTACAATAATTTTTGATGTGCAATGCGCTTAGTGCTCATTAGCCTTTTCTATACTTGAAACAAGAAAACAAAACATTACATTTTGTCAATTTTTTTCTTTTAACATTGCAGTGGTGTTTGTTTGGTACCTCTTTGATGCACTAAGAATATGTTGAATGGCCATGAGGAATTTGTATCCCCTAAACTGATACTCCAAAGTAATTTATCAAAAATAGAGTTCCAAGTTTTTTTTCTGGATTCGTAGATTTAGCTTTAAGGATGCTAATATCTTCACAGACATAAGCATCCAAATGAACTCTATTCTTGAATCTTTCACAAAGGCCTGTAGAGATGTTTATGAAGGGAAATGACGCAACATAAAGAGGGGAGTTCATTATTGACAAGCCTACAATGTGAGTTTGGTCTACCATGCTTTTGTGTTCTACATTTACTTTCTCAGTGAGCTATGTTAACATGCATGAAACTTATGGATTTCAATATAACATATTGGTAGTTTTTGCATGTGCACTAGTGAAATTGGAAGGTAATTTACCAGTTGTTCTGTATTCTAGTATCTTAGTGCAATTGATATTTCCTGAAATTGTATAGTGCATATATGTAGATACTATATGTTACATTTGGTCATATTTGCACTTTACCAATTCTTAACAATGTATTTGACCAAACAATGAGCATTATGCCATTCATAGTAATGTTTGTTGGATTAAAATTATGGTCATGAATTAGCACACACTCTACACGAAATAACCGAGTGAGCCAACTACCTATGAAAGAACATTTTATATTAACTCGATAGTAGACATGTGAACTAGGGGGGACATTGATAGAGATTTTAGCTTCTGCTGTTAGAAATGCATGTGTGGTGTAGGCCAAGCCCTGAGACCACAACTCAATGAGTGAGGGTAATATGATTATTTATCCATATCAAAACAAATGAATAGTTGATGCATTTGCATACAATGACAATATTTTGGGTGTTGCTCTAGTAGGCCTACTTGGGTTGCTTTTTTTATTTAATTTTGCTCTAAACAGTATTTTGTTACTAAACTCCTCATTTGGGAAAGCAATCATCATTTTGAGTACATCGGACAATTTATGTACTGTCTTCTAAAACTTAATATTAGTATTCATTCTATAGAGACAAAACAAAAAGGAACACTTTACTTGCTAGAGCATGTCTTGGGTCTATCAAATATGTTATGGTCGGAGTCCCACTACTTGTTCCACTCTCGCTCAATGGTACTAATAAGCCCGTCTGGGATTGGTGGAGTTGGTAGAAAGCACGGTTTGCGATAAGCTGGAAATATAATTTCAAAAACTGATTCTAATATTTGTTGGATATGAAGTATTGATTCTATAATTTCTAAGGTTGTGTATATGTTGTGCCTATATTTTTAGTATCAAGAATTGAAGATTCAGCTATCTACTCTGTTATTTTTGTAAGCACAAAAGACAAAAAGAGTATCGATTGGCATATATGAATCACTTAAGGACTCACCATCTAAAACATATACCTTAATGTTGGCATGTGAGGATCTCATTTTTGTAATGCTTAGCTATGATTTGGTGAAACTGGAATAGCAGTTGGCTCTGTATCTCTAGCTGTGATGCAAGATAAAATGGTAAAAAACAAAACCCAAGGAAGTCAATATAAACATCTACATATTTTAGAAAACAAGAGGCGCACATCAACAGTATGACAACATTGTTTGGAAGGTTTCAAAGCCACGACAAATCTTTGTGTCGTGCCAAGTTAGTCGAGGAAGGATTGATGTCTTATAGCTTGATGTTTGCATTGTGAATTCAGAAATTTTGTCCTTTTTCAAT
Source organism: Dendrocalamus latiflorus (assembly GCA_017311315.1). Classification (NCBI taxonomy): domain Eukaryota; kingdom Viridiplantae; phylum Streptophyta; class Magnoliopsida; order Poales; family Poaceae; genus Dendrocalamus; species Dendrocalamus latiflorus. Next base: position 18,207,875 of record CM029659.1, on the reverse strand, counting down.
AGAAGATGTGTGCAACAACTTTTGAGATACTTGAGCATGAACTATCAAGTTCCAATCGAGGTCAAAGACATGCTTTTAATCTTTTGATGAGAATACATATACTAAATTAATACAGAGGTGATAATATAGATTTGAGAAGGTTGTTGGAGGGATATTTTTTTGGTATATGATATAGTTAGTTGATGTCTACATTCTGTGGATGATTATTTATTACCAGAAACTTGAACCGAACCTTACATTATGGAGAATTGGAAATGATGTCATTTATTTTAATTAAAAAAAGTATGGTTACGCATTCATTGAATTGATTTATCATTATTTTTTCTCACTTTTCTATTTATGGTGGTGGGATTGCAAGGAACGAGGATTACCAGATATGCTATAGATTGCAATAAAATGGAACATGTTAAATTTCTTTTGGACTTATTGTGGTATCAATTATTGGAGATCCGTTGCAATGGACGAGCATTCGGCTAGTTTTGGATAATGATGAGATTTGTGGTGGTGTATGACCAGGTTGGGTTTGTTGGTTGGTTGAGGTTGTGGTTATACGTGTGTGTGCTGATGACGGTCAAGTTTGGAAGAACTTATGCTGGGAAAATATTTCTTTGGTCTTTGCATGTGTAGGTGAGTGTGGAGACGATCATGATCGGTGATGAGGAGGACTAGAACTAGGATTGAAAAATCCGAGGTCCAGATAGTTGAGGAGGTTTAGACAGTTGAGGATGTCATGCGAGGTGGTCGGGCTAATTCTGGAGCACATGGGGATCAAAGGACGTGATGTGTGGAGAAGCTATGGGTGGTGCGGTTCTAGAGGCTTCGACACAAAACTTGTTGAAGCGTGATGAAGGTACGAGAGTTTGATCCTGGAGGCTTTGTCACGTGTTATGTTAGGAGTTGTGGATGGAGTCCATAACTAAGAAAATTGAGAGTTCGAATAAAACACATGTTTTGAAGGGTTTTGGGTCCCTTGATTTGAGCAAGAGATAGGATTTCATGTTCGTGTTTGAGTGAAACATGGTTTAGGACTCTAGCATATAAAAGCAGGTAGAAGCTAAGGGTTTGAGCCGTGGTTTTGAGGAAGCTTTTTGTGCTAGGGTTTTTGGGGGTGCTCATTAGGGCACTTTATAAATCTACAGAAATCCAGCAATAAAGAATATCTTGAATCAATATGGGTCATGATGTGTTGAAGATTTATGGTGATTACTATCGCAGTGGTAGTGTTGAACTATGTGCAAGGGTAATCGAGAGGCTCTACTTCTGGATTGACGTTTTCGAGTGTGTTCAATCGGGCCGAAGTTGGAGTTGAGTGATCTGGTAAGCGGCTGAGCATTGAGTAGTTGATCGAGCTATCAAAACCTTCATCGACTACTTGAAGATTTCAAAAAATGGAGGCAATCATTCACCCCCTCTGATTGTGCCATACAATCCTACAAGTGCTATCAGAGCAAAGTTGTAATGGCAACAGATCGGGATTGGTTCTCTAGTAAGCCACCATTTTCGATGGAACATATTGTCTCTACTAGAAAACACACATGGAAGTCTTTCTACAAGCACAAGGTAATGCTATTTGGAAAAAAGTTAGAAGTTCATATGAAGTACCTTCTGTCGTTACCATTGAAAACACTGATGATGTAGAAGCAAATCCTAAGGCTAGTAGTATTTTATTGTAAGATTTAAGTAGAAACAAGTTTGTCAAAATTGTTCATATTAAATCTGCAAATAAAATTTGGACTACTTTAGCCAATTACCATGAAGGATCAAAGTATGTTAAAGGTGTGTATCAGAATCAATTCAGAAAGGAGTATTCTAAATTTGAGATGAAACCTAGAGAATTAGTAGATGCTCTTTTCGATCACTTCAAAAATTATTAGTGATTTGCAATTTGTTGGTGTCATATATACTAATTCTGACAATGCTTGACAAATTTTGAATTATGTGGATATGTCTATTCGAAATGTTTTAGTCACTAACATCAATCATTCTATTAGCATGGAAACACTTACCTTGAATGATCTTTATATCAAGATGAAAATACATGGGATTGATGTTTTAGCTAGGATAAACAAGACTAATTCTTTGTACTTAGTGACTAACCAAGCTGATAGTTCATCTAGTTCTTCTAATGTCTCTTTGTCTGCTTTGTGCTCGATTTCAAATGAGCAGTTAAAGGAGATACCAGAAGAGCAGTTTGTACTTCTCTCCAATAGGGTGACAAAGGCAATCAATAATGACAGAATGAAGCGGAGAGGAGGTCACGTCAGATGCTACGAATGTGGTGAATTTAATCACATTAATTTTAACTGCCCCAAACTAAAGAGCAAAGAGGTCGATGACAACAAGGCACCAACTCATTGACTCAGTTGAAGACTACCTCAAGCAAGAAGCACAACTATTGCAAGTGTAGCATCCTGATTTTCAGAGCCTTTTTGAAGCTTTTAAAATAAAATTCACCAGTTGGATTTTTTTTGGAATTAATAAATGCTTAAGTTAAATTTTTATTAATTAAAAGGATTTAATATGACTAAAATAAACAATAACATTTGTTGGAAATATTTTTATTTAGGTTCTTTATGTTTCTAAGAATTTTCTGGAATTTCATGAGTTTCTCTGGGTTAATTTGCTATTTTCTAGAACTCATTTGATTTTATCTGAATTTTTGAAAAGGAAAACTCTTAAAAAATCCCTAATCCCTAAACCACTGTTCCTCCGACCTAGTCCACAACTGTCTTGCACCGTTAGATGCTGGCCATGTGTCACCATCCGAGCCGTCCAAGCCGCCGCTTGTTCAGAACCATTGGTTTCCGTTGTTGTCCACGTGGCAGCCATTAGGACCCTCAGTTACTGTTCATCTATGCCATCCAAACCCAACCGTCTGATTCATCCCCTATCACGTGTCATCCATCCATTGCCCAATTTTGGTTCATCTCCTTCTAAGAGACGCCGCTGTGCCCGTCTCAACTACGCCTCGGTGTTCGTGCCCAAGCCAATCTCTTCCATTGCCATCTCCAAGTCAAACATGCCACCATACCCAGCCTCGCCTCCTCACAGTCCCTGTGTAAAGCCCAGTCGTCCCTCTCATTTTTCCCATCCTGAGCCACCCCTGTTCTCGTCAAGCTCACCGTCCTCGCTAGAATTCACCTCACCACCGAGCTTGCGGAGTGCTGCCGTCTCAGGAGTCATCACTGTCGTCCGCTCCTCCCGTCTTCGCCACCGCCGGTGAGTTCCGTGCTACTGTGCCTCACTATCCGCACCAGTCATGCTCACCGTGCCTTCGCTCTACTCCACAGCCACCATCGTCGGTCAGCTCGCCATGCCACTCCTCGGTCCGCATGCCCACACCCACGCCTCGACGTCATTTTGTCTTCTCCGTAGACCCAATCCACCATGCACCGTGCTGCTGACAGCCAGGGCCTGCACATCGGATACATTATGCCATAGACTAGTGGACCGAGCCTCGTCAACCGTAGCTGAGTCAGCTACCACCTCAGCCCTAGATCCGACATGTCACCATGTGTTGTGCCTCGTCAGTGCCACATCATCGCCACGTTAGCCTTACCTGCCACATAAGCATGCCCAGCCACACGTGTACTATTCCATACACTGAGTCCACCGTAAACTAGCCTTTCCATGCACTAGGTTTACAGCATAGTATCTTTTTCAAATTTTCAGCCTTTTCTTCAAATTAGATTTTCCAAGAGCCCGTTCTTCTTCATCCTAGTTCCGATTGACCCGATTATTTTTCCTAAATTCATCTAAAATTGAGCTCTACCTTTTGGATCTTATTTTGAAGTTTTTGGAGTTCATTTGAATTCTATTTGAATTTATTTTGTGCCTCAATTGTTTTCTCTCTCATTACATCACGTCTTCGAAGGAGCAGAAGCAAAATCTAAAGATCAAGAATTGGTAACTAGTAAGGCCAAGGTAAGTCGTGTCCTTTGATCATATTGAAACTAGTTTTAAAATCTATTATTTATTATTTTATTTTAAATTATCATGTATCTCTACTTTATTGAATGCCATGATTCCATTGTCACATGGTAGCTATTGTCCAAATCGATTAATTCCTCCTTAATAAATTGAATGCCATGATTCCATTGTCACCATAGGATGGATAATTATCTAGTGATACAATATTAGTTGTCAAATGGATTGTACATGGATTGTACGCTTAAATTGATTAGCCATGCTTATAGTTACGATTGGGCTCATCATCACATGTAATCAAATATTTAATTCTAACTTAATGAGATATTGAATCATGGTTGTAGCCACAATTATAAAATTTGAGTACCATGATATAGGAGGTGTCATTGGTATTGATTATACAAAATTGGTTTTCACTTGGGAGAGTGATCGTGCAGTAAAGGGGAAGTGTGGATTCACTTTAAGGGATGTGGAAGTCTCACCTAGGTAATATTTAAGGACTTAACTTTGTGCGCCATTGATCTGAGCCTTACCGTACAACCACATGTCTAGTATGGGATAGACTTGGGTGACTAATTTGTGATATTTCAATTTCGATGCCGCCATTGTGATGAACATGGTTACTGATTTCCATGAGGTGCAAGGGGGGTTTGATGCGAAACCCTAGCGAGCAAAATTGGGTTGGTATTGAGCATTGTAAAGGCCTTGACATGATTTCTCCACTGCATACCAAAGAAAGTGTGTTAATCTTGTCGCAATATGAGATTATCATGTCTTGTGGGTAAAGTTGTGCAACCTCTGCAGAGTGTAAAACTATTCGAATAGTCGTATCCCCGGCTATGGACAATGCTTGGTAATTTCATATGAGGGGTAGAGTTTTCATAAAAATCTGGATGGGTTAAGTTGGGAAGTGAATAGTTAATTCATTGGTGGTTCATTACGTGAATGTTAGTTCACAGGTGGTTCATTGAAGTGAATGGTTAGTTCACTTGTGGTTACTCTCAATTCCTTTGATTATTACTTATTAACCATTTTCAAAGTTCATTTCAATCTATTTATTGTATTTACTTAAAATGTTACTTTCTACAAAATAACCCTTCAGCCATCTTTTGGTAAGCCTTGCATATTATATTGCATCTTTGTTACAAATGACGTGCGAAGTACTCTATGTACTCATGGTTATATCCACATTTGCTTAGTTGAGGAAGAAGGACCAGATCAGCAGAAGGTACCAGAAGGAGGATACTTCGATGACTTCATGGATTAGGACTTCGCTCCCAATCGATTGCTTATGGGCATGTCGAATGGCTACTACGCTTATTTCTGTTTTTCGCTGCAAGTTTCTGAAGCCATTCAGGCTATTATCTGTAAGCTTGGCCATAAGGTCGCAACTCTGATAATTAATAATATTTGAGTCTTTTCTTAGTAAAATTGTGATGTGGTTGATATTTCATCTATGTTTCCACTGTGTGCACTAGCATGTTTTTGGACTAGTGCGGTATACACAGAGAGTCCAGATTTTTATATTCGGGTCTCGACAGCAAGGAAGTATTGGGCTGAAGCTCTTTCGACTTCTTGCTATATTTGGAATAGAGTTTTCTTGCGAGCTAAATTGCATAAGACTTCCTATGACCTTCATTTTGGTCATTCTCCTAATATTTCATACTTTAAGGTGTTTGGATGTCGATGCTTCATCCTTAAACATGGCAATCTTGATAAATTTAAATCTAGATTCTCAAATGACATCTTCCTTGGGTATGTAGTTCACACTCGGGGTTATTGGGTACTCAACTTAGAGACTAATAAAATCGTTGAAACCTGCAAGGTCACTTTTGATAAGACTAATCCTGGTACTAGACCCAACAATATAGGTATACAGGCCACTGACACACTCAACGATATCTTCTATGACTCTGACGATGACTACAGGGAGTCCTTGTGCTACACTGTGACACCCATGACAACCTCTGTGAGTCTACGATAACAGCTACTACTACTGCACCTTCTACAACAGTCGCTCCGACTACTCCTACAGCTACATCTACTATGACTACACCTTCGACAATAGTCACTATGACCACTCCTATGACTACAGCTGCTGTGACTACACCTACGTCTAGTACAATGGCTGCTACAACTACTTCAATGACGACGTCTACGACCACTCTACAATCTCCTTTACACATTCAACAATGACATCCCCAAGAACAAATGATTGGTGAGTTAAATGAGAGAGTTCTTCATAGTACTATAACTCCAATGCTTCACACACTCATTCTGCTTTCGTCTCCTCTTTTGAACCCCAAGATGTAAGTCATGCTTTATCTGATGAGTGTTGGATTAATGCCATGCATGAGGAATTAGAAAACTTTGAGTGTAATAAAGTCTGGACACTGGTCTCACTTCCTCATGGTCATAATGTTATTGGAACTAAATGGGTTTTAAGAATAAACAGAGTGAGGATGGTGTTGTTGTTCGAAATAAGACTAAACTTGTAGCTCAAGGATTTACCCAGGTAGAGGGTCTTAATTTTGGTGACATATTTGCTTTTGCTGCTCAATTAGAATCTATTATAATTTTGTTAGCATTTATTGCTTCAAATGGTTTTAGACAATATCAAATAGATGTGAAAGCATATTTTCTTATTGGTTATATTGAGGAGGAGGTTTATGTAAGACAATTACCTGGCTTTCAGAATCCTAAATTTTCTGATCATGTCTACAAATTGTTCAAAACATTATATGGTCTAAAACAAGCGCCCAGAGCACGGTAGATAAGCTTAAATCATATTTGCTAAAACATGACTTTAAAGTGGCAAGGTAGATAAGACTTTGTTTACTCTCAAGCATGCCAATGATCTTTTACTCGTTCAGATTTATGTGGATGATATCATATTTAGTGGTTCCTCTCCTGCTCTTGTTTCTAAGTTTTCAGATACTATGAGCAGGGAATTCGAGATGAGTATGATAGGAAAGCTCACATTCTTCCTAGGCTTTTAGATCAAGAAATCAAAATTACGTACTTTTGTTCATCAGACTAAGTACACCATAGATCTACTTCATCACTTCGATATGGGGACAGTCAAACCAATTTCCACACCCATGGGATCTACGACTATGTTGGATCCCAATGAAGATGGAGAGCCTGTTGATCAAAATGAATACCGAACCATAATTGGCTCTATTTTGTATCTCACTGCTTCAAGGCCAGACATATACTTTGTTGTGTGTTTGTTTGCTCATTTTCAAGCTTCCCCACACGCTTCACATTGTCAAGCAGTAAGCGATTTTTTAGGTATTTTTAGTCAACTTTAGAATTTGCCTTATGGTACTCTTCTTCCTCATGAATGGCCCATAGAGCTTATTTAGATACAGATTTTGGGGGTTGTCGAATTGATAGGAAAAGTACTTCTGGCACATGTCACTTTTTAGGCACATTTTTTTGTTTCATTGGCTTCTGGAAAACAGGTGTCTGTTTCACTTTCCACTACTGAGGCTGAATATATAGCTGCTGCTTCTTATTGTTCACAATTGTTTTGGATGACAACTATACTTAAGGATTTTGCTTTAGAGTTGGATAGTATTCGACTTTTCTATTATAACACTAGTGCTATTAGTATTGCTAAAAATCCTGTGCAACTTTCAAGAACTAAACACATTGATATTCGCTATCACTTTCTTAGAGACCATGTGGAAAAGGGAGATGTTGTCTTGCATTTCATTGATTCCGATTCTCAAGTTGCTGATATTTTCACCAAATTGCTTGATTCTTCTCGTTTTTCTCGTTTGAGGAGTGAGTTGGGTGTGTTGCATCCTATGAGATTATTCTGAGGGGAAGCTTTGTGTTTAAATATTTCGGAAGCTTTGTTTATTATACTTCTCAAACAATACATCAAGTCCAAGCTTTGAAATCAAATGAGTAGAAGAGATTTCTTTATCATATTCATTCACATGCTCTGTAGCTTTGGTCATGACTGGTTTTGATAAATTTGCTACACTTGAATTAAAGCATGACATGGTAGAATATCTTGACTAGATTAATTATAGATAGTACTTCGTGATGTTCATCTAAAAGGATTAGCTAAATTATGAGTCTTATTTTAAATCATGGCTATGAGGCTAGTCTGTTTCATATTGCAATCTTTTTATGATTACTCAATTGACATGTCATTAGAAAAAGTATAAATGAAAAGAAGTATGCTTCAAGCATGCCATGGTTAAACAAAAAGAAAAAGGCATACAAAGTGCATCAATTAAAAGAAGTATATTTCAAGCATGCCACCATTTAATAAAAAAATTTACTACAAAGATGGCATTATGAAAATAAGTAAGCTCCAAGCATACCACATTCTACAAGATTTGAGTATAGAACAATAGGTTGCTATACGAGACTGCTAGCTCATCTAGATTTAAGGTTTGTTTCACTTTTAGGCTTTGACTTTTCATTGTGATATCTCCTTATGCTCTCTGTAATTGATTTGGTCAATGTTGAGATGCCTGTCATTAATCTAATTTGCTTAATCATGTTAAAGATTAATTTTTGACATGCTACATGGTATATGACTTCATATGATCTAGAGAGCTATACTCAAAACGAGGGCTTGTGTACACTCTTAAATCAATGTAAAGTGATTTGGATAATCTATAAAGCTTCTAGATATTTACTCTCATTGCTCCTTAGAATTTTCACTTTCTAGAGCTCTTGATGATTTCATTGCCAAAGGGGAAGAAATTAGAGAAGGAGGAGAAATGGAGAGTTTATGAGTGGAGAGTTCTCTGAGGTTGGAGGTTGGAGAGTTTTTCTAAGGTTTCTAACCTTTTTTTTTTGAGTTTTTATTGCTTAAAATTGCTCTATGGAGTTGCGCAAATTCTCTCATTCAAAAGTTTTTTTTGAGATGTTGTCAATGTATTCATCAAGGGGAAGATTGTTAGATCATGTGGTGGTCATGCATTTAGTGATTATGAATAATTGATTTTTGGGTTGTATTGAAATTTGTGTTTGAGAAAGTTTCAGTCCAGATCGTGTTGTTTTGGCCAGGTCCGAGTGGTTTTTCATTGCTTCAAGTGGTTTCAGTCGGGTCTAAGTATTTGGTCTACTTCGAGTAGTCTCAGATCAGTCTGATTGGGTTCGAGTGGCATTGGACGGCTGTCGAGCGCCATTGGAGGATCGAATGACTTTCAAGTGGCTGCGGAGTATCAGACGGTGTCCGTGTAGCATCGGAGGATCGAACAGCTTTGTGCTGAGTGGTTCAAACAGTTTTGTCTGATCGGCAGGCTTTGACCACATTGACTTTGACCATGTCCGACTACGACCACGTCCGGCTTCTATCACGGCAGGTAATCATAGATTTTGACCTCGAACAGTGAACCAATCTTAAGTAACATTTAATTGGTCATAAGTGATAGTGAACCGGTCTTAGCTACACTGAACTAGTTGTAAGTCATAAGGTCATGTGCTACAGTACTTTTTCATAGTCGTAGCTATATGAAGGAATGCGCGTCTAGTGGTAACGATCCATGATCCCTCCTTAAGCATGATGTCCTTGTGTGCGCGGTAGAAAAGTTTTGTTTTCTGCTTTCGTAGCCTACGCGCATTCCTTCAGTGGTATCAGAGCCATCTTGCTTAGTTTGAGGCCCAAGTGAGGAGGTCTATATATATCTCTATCCGAATTGAGCCCACATTCGAATCACATTCGAATTAGTGTTCCAACCCGTTAAGTGTGCGACCCTGTAGGTTCACGTATACTTGGTCGCGACCCGGAAACGCCTTTCCGGTCACCCTGTTAATAGCGGCCTCTAGTAAGACATATTAACCCCAAAGTATACGTAAAGATCATATCGGCTGAACCTGTAATGTTCTCATGTACAAATCCCTTTGCCTCACGATATAGATTGAGCTCAAGGCGAGACCTGTGTCATCCCCTTAATAGCTCAATCACTCTCTCGATTCCGTGATGGATTATAAACTTGTGATTGACTCCTCAATCACCTTGGCATGGCCATGCACTTTCATAATCCATTACATCGAGGGGCCCAGAGATATCTCTCCCATAAGGAGGGGCAAATTCTATCTTGATCATTCACATCCCACTACATGTTTCATAGCAAACCCGAATAGTACTTTTATGACTACCCAGTTACGGAGTAGTGGTTAGTAGTCCCAAAATAGGCTACTACGCATGTTGGGAATCATGATGATCTCAAGTCTAAGGATTCTACATAAACACTACTTGAGACCAACTGATGACACATGGAATCTCTGCAGTGTCTCATGGCGGGTCTATCCAACATATGTTCACTAACACATGTCCATATTATTGATTTGGTATCACCATACCATGATCCATGAGACATGATCATCAATCAATACATATGCTGATCTTTGAATCATATTTGTTCCTCATATGATATATGATCAGGGATCATTTAGAAGTAGCAACATTTTAGCATTAAGAGTCTCATGAATAAGTCACATACTCATTGATCAATAATGATAATGTCTATTTCAAGGAACAAAGTAATGCATCATAAACATAGTATGTGATATATATAACATCTCCATGTTGCCTCTAGGGCATATCACTAACACTATAATACCTGGTCGATATTCCATAGTCATGGGCATTACTGGCCAGTACTCGATAGTCGACGGCTTTGTGGTCGATACTCACAGACTTTGTAGTCTGTTGTCTTTTTCGATCGATTGTCATAGGTCTCGCGAATGGTAGTCTTTGATTTTTGTGATCGGTTGCCATAGGCTTCACGGTCTGTACTCATAGACTTCATGGTCGGGACAAGTGCTTTAACTCTTGCCATCTTCAAGCACTTTGAGTACTCGTGTTAGGCCAGCGGTAGAACTGACTAGCACTGATTGGTGAACAGTGTTCGAAGGAATGGTACTCATAGTCAATAGGACTCGGTACTCAATAGCGATTGTCGACGATACTCGGAACATGGTGATTGATGTGGCAGTGATTGGTTGGTACTTGTAATCATAGCGATTGGTACTCAATGGTTCTGGTAGGTGGCGATGCTTGTTATGCCCGAATGTTTTGAGTGAAGCGATAGTAATTCCCGAGTACTTATTGTTTTCGAGTACACATTGAGTTAACAGTCGTATTGAGTGATCTAAGGCTAAATTCTGGATAGCGATGAGATTTATGGTCATGTATGGCCTGGATGGGTTTGTTGGTTGGTTGAGGTTGTGGTTATACATGTGTGTGTGCTAATGATGGTCAAGTTTAGAAGAACTTGTGCTGGGAAAATATTTCTTTTGTCTTTGCATATGCATGTGAGTGTGGAGAGGATCATAGTCGATGAAAAGGAGGACTGAGACTAGGATGAGGAGATTTGAGGTCCAGACAGTTGAGGATGTGATGCGAGGTGGCCAGGCTAATGCTGGAGAACATGGTGATCAAAAAAGGTGATGCGTGGAGAAGCAACAGGCGGTGTGGTCCTAGAGGTTTCAACACGATAGTTGATGAAGCGTGATAAAGATACAGGAGTTGTGATCCTAGAGGCTTCGTCACATATTGTGTTAGGAGTCCATAACTAAGAAAATTGAGAGTTTGAATAAAACCATGTTTGGAAGTGTTTCGAGTCTCTTGATTTGAGGAAGAGATAGGATTTCGTGTTCATATTCGAGTCAACATGGTTTAGGGCTCTAGCATATAAAAGTAGGTAGAGAATACAGGTTTTAGCCATGGTTTTGAGGAGCTTTTTGTGCTAGAGTTTTTAGGAGTGCTTGTGAAGGCGTTTTGTAAATCCATAGAAATCCAGCAATAAAGAACATCTTAAATCAATCTGGATTGTGATGTATTGAAGATTTCTAGTGATTGTTGTCGCAGTGGTAGTGTTCAACTACGTGCAAGGGTAATCGAGAGGCTCTACTTTTGGATTGACGTTTTCGAGCATGTTCAATCTGGCCGAAGATTGGAGCTGAGCGATCTGGTGAGCAGCTGAGCGTCGAGTAGACGATCAAGCTATCGAAACCATCATCGACTACTTGAAGATTTCAAAAAGCGGAGGCAATCGTTCGTCTCCTCTGATTGCGCTATACGATATAGTAATATTTAGTTTGATATATTTTCTTATAGGTTGGTACAGATATGCCATCACCATGTTTACTTTGTTTTAAGATTCAGAAACTTGTTCTAAAAATGGTGTACTGAAGCGAACCGCGGCTTTGTATAATTCTACAAGTAACCTGTAATTTACTGAAACTTGAGTAAGTTATCTTGATAACATAACTGACCATCTTGCTTTCCTTCTGTTACAGTTCTTTTTTTCTGTTGTTAGCTTTGTATCGAGCTCTATAGAAAGCTGGTGCCACTTGAAATGAGGTGAAAGCGAGGACCATCTTTGGATGGAACTATGGAAGTTTTTAAATGATGCGCAGTGCTGAGGAAGTTTTTCTGGTCAACCTAGTTAAGCAGGTCGAGCTTACAAGGTAACTTCGCACACTTCGCGTATAAGCACTGTATAATGTTGATGCAAACTTTCACGTAATGTATCATGTCACTGTGACAGCTTTGTTAATGACAAAAGTAATGAACTGTTTAATTTTCTAAAATATAAATATTTGTTTTGATCTGGAGAAAATTTAATAAAATTTGTTCGAACATATATCTCAAGAATATTTTAGACGTACATCAAATTCAAAGGTGCCTCCAATGTTTACGGTGATTTATTCCTACTTATCAAGTATATAACTGCTAGCATATGTGAGTTAGCCTTGCTAATCCAGATCTAGGATGTTATTGAAAAATACATTTGTCCCCAAGTGCATATTCGATTAATTTTCTGCATCTAGACTTGGATTTGAACGAATTATAAAAGAAGTGCCTTTGGAAGTTATGCACTAACGTTTTTCAGGTTCACACTATCATGTACTTGTGTTATGTTATAATTGATGCTAACAAGAATTTAGAACTGAATCGTAAAATCACATTTGTTGGGACATTTTTGTAAAGTTGGTCATATTGCTGCATTATTTGGAGAATTTTTTGGAGCCACATTGGATTCACCAGCTTTAGTGAATCATGCATATATTCTTGAAATATCTGCTTGACCAGGAAATGCTTAATTATGAAATAGCCTGTTACGATGCTAGATATTCTCAGTTTGTACCTATTCATTTCTCACAGAATGCCACTTTTGTAGTACATGCAGAGAGATGTATAAACCATGTTTAGAATTGGCCTGTGGACCGATCTCACCTGGACCACTAGTTTCCAACAACCCACCTGCGGGCTTGTTTGAATAGACACGAATTAGAACTAACCCCTTTGGATGGGCAGAGATTTAGTTAAATTTCCATGTCCATCCGAACGAATGGGGCCTAATTCCTCTGCATCCAAGCATGTCCTGCAGAAATTATTACTGGTTACAATCATTATTGAAAAGGATTAGTCAAATTTTGAATTGAAATCCATTGTTATTCAAGTTCATCTGTTTGCACTATTGAGGTGTGAAGCCTTTTGTATATGAATTGCAATAATTGCGCCACCAGTGGAGGAGAGAGCGAGACATATATTCCTATAATAGTGCATCACTGAATTAGTTCTCGGCGAATGGCTTCAATACTGTAGCTTTGAAAAATCGCATCTCTATTTTTTTGTTTATCCTTAACTGATTTTCTGGCCATACCTTGCGATCTATGTTTTAAGTGTTTTTCTTTTGTTTATTTGGATCTGCTTCTTGACTTCAATTTTGAGAAAAATTCTCAAATATATTCACAACCCTGAAGTTACCATGCTTGATCCTTAGGGTCAGTTTGCAGTTGCTACGTTGTGCGGTGCTTATTTCTAATGCTTCTGTGGAAAAGTAGTTGTAAAAAATCTAGCATTCTGTTTGCCAAATCATTTGTTCTGTTTTTGGAACACAACAATATTTCTGTTTGCTACTTGGTTTAAAAAGACACTACTTCTAGCAAACGAGATTATCATAATTCACTGCAATGTCAAACAGAGCCTTATTCACATTAATTTTACCACTTGAAAAGAAATTTTTATTTCCATCTCGGGTTTACGACAGTCAAAGACACCAAAGAAGGTGTTTACATAGATTCAAACACGTGTTCTGCAGATTTGTTTATACTAGAACTTAGAAATGGTATTGATCAAGGGCTCATGAATAAACGCATGGATAATATCACAGAACACAAAAGAAACAATGAAAGCAGAATATGCATGTGAGTCAAGAAAAATGAACCTGGAGTGAGTGACTCGCTCATAAAGATCCTCAATCATCTATTAGAGATGTCGAGGTAGTCCTGATGTCAAAGTGGCATCTACCTTACGGTGAAGTAGATGAAGCAGGCACTTTAGCTGGCTGGAGAGAAAGTAGATTAACATCCTCATCTTACCCATTGTACTCCTCAAGAAAGATCCTTCTGAATCTTCCTGAACCTGTGTACCTGAAATATTTGGTATAGTCTTTGTACTAGCCTTTTCAAAAATAACCTCACAGGTTTTCACAAATTTGTTAGTCTCCATATTAAGCATGCGATAGCCTCTAGAATGACCAGGATATCCTAGAAAAATCCTATCTAAAGATCTAGACTCAAATTTAACAAGATTACTTTGTTTGAGAATGAAGTACTTGTAATCAAACACTCTAAAATGAGATACGCTAGACTTATGACCAAATCTCAACTAATAGGAAATCTTATGCAATGAGGCTAGTAAGAATACTCTATTAGACACATAATAGGCAGTGGAAATCGTCTTAGCCCAATACATCCTCAGAGTGGTATGCTTATCGATCTAACATAGTTCTAATCATCTCAACTAAGGTCATGTTATTCTTCTCAATCACACCATCCTGATAAGAAACTCTAGGATAGAATAACTGATGCTCTAGCCCATACTCAGCATAGAAAGAAGAGAAGAATGAATTCTTAAACTTAGTCTCATTATCACTTCTAATGATTTAGTCTCATTATCACTTAGGGCTTCTATAAGATCAAATGACAATCTAAGAGACAATTCTCTAAAATGAACAAACGCCCCATCCTTATATGCCAATAAGTAAACCCATGAGTATATGGAGAAATCATCAATAATTACTAGGACATACCACTTGCCTCCTACTGACTGAACTCTAGAAGGTCCTATGGTCTCCATGTGTAAGAGATGACTAGAGCCATCTGTCATGACCATAGTAAGAGATGGATGTGAAGCAACAACCGTCTTACCATATTTATAGGGAGAACACACTAAATCCTTCTCATTTTTGAGCTTAGGTAATCCTCTAATTAGATCCATACTACTGACCTGTGTCAACTGATCAAATCCAATGTGTCTCAACCTACGATGCCAAAACACAAGATCTCTAGATTCTGAAGCAATGAGACACTTAAGACCAGAAGTGGAAGATTCAGCAAAATCAGCACCAAAAACTCTCTAGAACTCTACAAGCACTCTTCTTAAAGCTCACCTCAAGACCATCATCAATTAACTGTGAGACTTAAAGCAAGTTATACTTGAGTTTACTTATCAAGGCACATCCTTAAGTATGAGGCTATTATTGGCATGGATTGTGCCCTTGGCGATTACTGTTCTGGTGTAAGTATCCCCAAATGTGATCAACTCATCGCCGGATGCTCGAGTGTGGGAGGAAAACCATCTTGAATTTCCAGTCATGTGTCGAGAACAACCAAAGTCCACTAGCCCAAGTTCTCCTTCCTCACTTGTTGGACCAACAGTACACAAGAAGACATCAATGTCTCAGCACACTAGGGTTAGTAATAAAATAGTTAGAAATCCAGTACCAAGACATACAACAACCAGGAACAACAACATTAGTCTTAGAAGCTAAAACAGATGCATGATGATCCAAAGCCTGACTACCCTGAGGACGCACCTCCACGCGAGCACTACCTAGATCCCCCTGGACTCTCGCCTAGGTCTAATGAGAGTAATTGACATCCCATGTGTTTGATGAGTAATTGACATCGGTTTAGGAAAGTCGAGTTTGATTTGGTTGGTTCGGACCCTGGCGTTGCGTGGTGCAATCGGGCTCGGTCGGACTTGGTCAAACCTGGTCAAAATGGTTAGGATGCATATTATGTCGACTTGTCAGGTTTGGACTATTTCATTGATGCATTTATGCTTACATGTATCGAGCGGTGCTATTTGATGTGTTTCTTGTCTGTGTTGGCTGCAGGACGTCGAGGCGGAGTCGTGGCAAGACACGAGGTGACCGGACTAGACACAGGCGGTGTCGAGGTCAGAACGGTCGAGATGTATCGAAGACGGCGGAGACTCGAGGTGGTTGCGAGGCTTGGACGACAAGGAGAGCGGAAGCTTCCCGGAAGGCGCAGGAGGGGCGAAATGGTAATTTCGCAAGGCTGCAAAAGCAGGAGCGGGCTCCGTTCGGGTTTAGCGGGTGTAACGGGTTGGAGACCCGTTAGCCAAGGGCTATAAATAGAGGTGGGTGGCTGCATGCCCACTCATGCACTCCAAGGATCTCTAGGGTTTGCTTTAGTCAAAATGAGCTTTGTGAGTTTGTTTTGGCTTTAGGCTTTAGTTGGTGAGGCTTTAGTTGGTAGGAGAGGCAGAGTTCTGTTGTGAAGCTTGTCCCTCTTCGATGTGTTCTTGAGTGTTCCTCCCAAGCAAGCATGTAGTGTGGGTGTGTTCTTGTGTTGGGGAGAGGTTGGAGATGGATTGAGAGTCTTGTAATCATTCCTCTTGTATCAATCATGTATCTTTCCTCGTTATCAATATGAGATGGAGTTTGATTTAGTTCTTGTTTCTCTGTTTCTTTTCCTTCGATACTCTCTGTGATGGATTTGTGAGATTTTCGTTTTCTTGTTGTTTCTTGCTTGTGAGGTGCAAAATGGGTTGCTCTAGGTTGGGATGATGCCCCAAGATCATTTGATCGAACTCTCCCAAGAGCAAAGTGAATGAATCAAAGATTTGCATTTTTCTAGTTCTCTGTTCTTCATTTCCTCTTCTAGGGTTTTGATGAAGTTCTTGATTCCCTTGAGGAAATGGCTTGAGATTCTTGCTGGGATGCTCTTAGATTATTACTATCTTGATTGCAAAATCTCATGTGCAGAGGGTTTGTGAATCTTGCGTATTTTGGTTTCTTGAGCTCCTCTCTAAAACTCTCCAAGCCTTCTAGGGTTTTTGTGTATTTCTTGATTCCCTTCTTGAGATGGCTTGAATCTTGGCTTGCAGAGTCCATTAGCTATTGCTAACCTATCTGCAAAATTTCGTGGCCAGAGGATCAATGGTTAGATGGGAATTTGAGTTTTAGTGTTGCTGCATGTAGCTTTTCAGTTTATGGCTTAAATCTGAATTTCTTGAGTTTTCCAAGCCTCCCTTGCTATTTAGAATATTGTTGTGATGCTTTGAGGTGAAAAGGTTAGGAGCAAAACCCTCAATTTGTCAGTTTTTGGAGGTCTGAAGAGTTTGCCCTAAATTCAGTTTTCTGGACTGCTCTCGGGTTGCCTGAAATTCAGAAGACCAGTCAGACCAGCGTTTACCCAGCGGTCATACCGGCTTTTACCCAGCGGTCAGACCGGTTTTTACCCAGCGGTCAGACTGGCGTTTACCCAGCGGTCAGACCGGCGATAGAGGACCGGTCAGACCGGCCTGGCCATGGCGGTCTGACCGGCCCAGAGAGGTCTAACCGGCCATAGCAAAGGGTTCAGTCCGGTCTTGCTTGCTTTGATGCAGTCTATGGTGTCTCTTTCTGGTTTCTAGGGTTGGGCCCTCTCCTCTGTGGTTTAAGGTCCAGCAAGAATGAATGCTTCTTCTTCTTTGCTTTTTAGCTATTGAAGGAGAGCTTCTGAGTGTATACTTTTGTGGTGTTAAAAGTTCTAGGACGCCTTCTCTTCATAGTTTTTGTAGCTAGTGGAGAGGAGTTGCTCCGTGAGTACTTTGGGGGAAAATTTTTATAATGCGACATTCACCCCCCCCCCTCTATCGTCATTTCGATCCAACATCTAACAAAAGCCTGGTGCTTATCCTGTCTAGCAGGCACTCATGGACCTATCCTGCCATCATGGTAACTAAGCCTTAGACAAGAAGTTGACCTAAACCCATCAAAGAAATCCTCTACAAGCTTAGGTCTGGCTGTGGGTCTAGAAACACTATGGGCTACAGGAGCGCACTTAACTCTAAGAGCTCTCTCTCTATCTCTTTTCTCCTTCTTAATCCGACTAAAGCAGAACTGATACAAATACCTGTCTCTCTCACAATGGGTGCAATGGTACTTGACTCGCTAAGGAGTCTCACCTGAGGCATGAGAGCACCTACTATGATCGAGGGACTCTATGCAATACTAGTAGACTTGAAGATAGTCTTCCCTAGATCAGTAACTGACTCAAACATGCCATTCTCTAGAGCTCTCACTACCTTAGGAGGATTCTTTTTGGATTACTCTAAGGCATTGAAACCCAGACCTCTATTCTTGATACTATCTTTGGACTGGTCTAGGAGCATATTGAGGTTCTTCTTGCTATTGGAGAAGAACTCTAGGGTTTTCTTGAGGTAAGAATTTTCTTGGGCTAGGGTCTCACACGAATCACACTTACTCTTCTTCACCGCTATAGCATATCTCTCCTTATGTACAGCTACCTCCAACCTGAGAGACACATGAGACACAAAGAGCATTTTTCACTCTCCTAAGCTGCTAATCGAACTTGACTCTAGATGCCTCATGCATCTCATCTAGATCCTGAGCTACCTCAGCACAAAATACACATGCACTGTATGAAATAGGATCAGACTTTTTAGAAGCATTTGTCCCAGGTACTAAGCATATAGAAGTGTTGATAGACTTATGTTGAGAAATTTGATTTTTGGCATGTTTAAATTGTTTAGCATGAGAGCTATGCACTAAGGAACTAGCAAAAAGAATACCTTTCATTTTAGAAAGGTTACCTCTAGTGACTAGCAATTCATCAACAACACAAGCATATACAATAGTGCCAAGAGTAAAGCATGCTTCGAACTTCTTAATTTTATCTAATGCAACTCTAAGCTGACCAACAACATCGGAATTGATGGTCCTAACCTTGTCTTACTCAGAGTGCAATACTATGCAAGATTCACAATTATCGTCATCAGGAATTAAAGATCTAAGCCTACCAATTTTAGCATTCAAAGCCTTAACCAAAGAAATCATGATTCTTCATTTTTCTTCTTTCATTTTCTAGGATCATGATCTAAATGAAATATAACACAAGTCATCTTATTGTAAGTGGGCTTTACCTTGTCGGGGTCACTATAAGGATTATCCCCATCGAAGATGTCGCCGGTGGTCGCAATGAAGCACATGCTGATGAAGTTGGTTGCCTTCTTCTAGCCTCGAGGCTCGTTCTCCTCCTCCTTAGACACCAAGTTCAAGTTGCTTAAGTCCATTGGCTCCAAAGCGGATAGGACCCAGTGAACTACGTTATGGTAACTACGTTTTTTCTTGCCATCCTAAGTTGGTGAGTGCTTATGGTACTCCTCCTCCTTCACCTCCTTCCTCTTGAGCTTGGGGTAATAGGCTCAAATGTGGTTGAGCTCACCACACTCAAAACATCAGACTGGACCTCCTCTACCTCTCTTTCTCAATCTCACATTATTTAAGGCTCTAGTGAATTTGGTGGATAGGAGAGTTAGGTCATCCTCGGGGATCTACTCAAGCTGATCATCACTTATAGCATGTAGAGTAGACAAGGAAAAACCAGAAGGGATAGGAGCAGCTAAACCAGAAGAAGGGCTATCAATGGTATCAGTTACAAGTGCCATCGACTACGAATTGTCTTTCTAAGAGAGCAAGTCAATCTCATGGGTCTTCAACTTTAAATAAAGCTTATTCAAGATGAGCTCGCTCATGACAGCAATGTCATTGATGGAAGTGACTTTCATCTTCCAAACCGACATGTCCAAGGCTCCAAGTACTTGCCGTGCATTTTTAGAGTCAAAAAATGTTACACCAATGGCATGCAAGTAGCTAAGAATCTTGTGAAAGTGAGAGAAGCACTCATTCAAAGATTATCTAGGTCTCATCTCAAACTTCTTATGCTCTGTCTTGAATTGACTTTGATGCACTTCCTTAATGGGAGTGGAACCCTCATGGTAGTCACATAGGGTCTGTCAAACATTGTGCACCGAAGTGAGATGAGACACACTGTCAAACTCGTTTCTTCTGAGTCCCTAAATCAGGAGGTTCCTAGTTTTATTGTTTGCCTCCACATCTAGAAGAGTTGTGTATCTGATCATCGGTAGGGACAACATAGGAACTCTTGATGTTTTCCTATATTTTATAGCTTTAGGCCTAAGGGCTTGTTTGGGAGGTCCATTCCTGGGCGAGATCCATGTGGATGGACTAGGAATTTGACCTAAAATTCTGACCCATCCACGTTGTTGTGGCTACAGACCAAACAGAGAGAGAGATGGTAGTGGAGAGTGATGAGGATAAGTGTAATGGCCTGGGTCCTCCCCATGGCTTGTATCCATAGATATATACACATGAGGAGTGCTTTTACAGTTATACCCTTACCTCTGGTTATCCCCTCTGGGGGCAGTCGTGTCATTACACATGGCCTATTTTAGGCCTTATTCCTTCCTACCAGGCCTGCTTGGTTTAGGTGGGGGCCACCCCTACGACAGGAGCCTCTCATGGTGAAGGGCTTCACAGGGCCGAAACCATGTCGTCGAGTCCTTTGGCCTCCTCCGTCCCCTGCGGCCTGTGAATGTCTACGGGCTTGTGGCTGGGGAGCCAGAGACCCGGGATGGTGGTAATGGGGCTGGCGCCCAAGTCGAAGTAGACGTGCGCGCTCCGTCCCCTACCCTTCGAACGGGTGGCAGCGCAGCTGGCGCCTAGTCGAAGTAGACGCGCGCCGACGTAGACGCGCGCGCTCCGTCCCCTACCCTTCGAACGGGTGGCAGCGAAGCTGGCGCCTAGTCGAGGTAGACGCGCGCGCTCCGTCCCCTACCCTTCGAACGGGTGGCGGCGAAGCTGGCGCCTAGTCGAGGTAGACGTGCGCGCTTCGTCCCCTACCCTTCGAACGGGTGGCCGCGAAGCTGGCGCCTAGTCGACGTAGACGCGCGCGCTCCGTCCCCTACCCTTCGAACGGGTTGCAGCGAAGCTGGCGCCATGTCGAAGTAGACGCGCGCGCTCCGTCCCCTACCCTTCGAACGGGTGGCAGCGAAGCTGGTGCCTAAGTCGAAGTAGATGCGCGCGCTCCGTCCCCTACCCTTCGAACGGGTGGCGGCGAAGCTGGCGCCTAGTCGAGGTAGACGCGCGCGCTTCGTCCCCTACCCTTCGAACGGGTGGCAGCGAAGCTGGCGCCTAGTCGAAGTAGACGCGCGCCGACGTCCCCTACCCTTCGAACGGGTGGCAGCGAAGCTGGCGCCTAGTCGAGGTAGACGCGCGCGCTCCGTCCCCTACCCTTCGAACGGGTGGCGGTGAAGCTGGCGCCTAGTCGAGGTAGACGCGCGCTTCGTCCCCTACCCTTCGAACGGGTGGCAGCGAAGCTGGCGCCTAGTCGATGTAGACGCGCGCGCTCCGTCCCCTACCCTTCGAACGGGTGGCAGCGAAGCTGGCGCCTAGTCGAAGTAGACGCGCGCGCTCCGTCCCCTACCCTTCGAACGGGTGGCAGCGAAGCTGGTGCCTAAGTCGAAGTAGACGCGCGCGCTCCGTCCCCTACCCTTCGAACGGGTGGCGGCGAAGCTGGCGCCTAGTCGAGGTAGACGCGCGCGCTGCGTCCCCTACCCTTCGAACGGGTGGCTGCGAAGCTGGCGCCTAGTCGAAGTAGACGCGCGCGCTCCGTCCCCTACCCTTCGGACGGGTGGCAGCGAAGCTGGCGCCTAAGTCAAAGCAGACGCGCGCGCTCCGTCCCCTACCCTTCGAACGGGTGGCGGCGAAGCTGGCGCCTAGTCGAAGTAGACGCGCGCGCTTCGTCCCCTACCCTTCGAACGGGTGGCAGCGGAGCTGGCGCCTAGTCGAGGTAGACGCGCGCGCTTCGTCCCCTACCCTTCGAACGGGTGGCAGCGAAGCTGGCGCCTAGTCAACGTAGACGCGCGCGCTCTGTCCCCTACCCTTCGAACGGGTGGCGGCGAAGCTGGCGCCTAGTCGAAGTAGACGCGCGCGCTCTATCCCAGTGCGGAGATCGCAGTTTGGCGCTGGTGTGGTTGTGCTCCGGGGCTGTTGTGACCTTGCAGTCTGGTAGTGCACTTTTAATGGCGGCTGGAATCATGCCGACGCCTGGCCTGGCAGAAGTCAGGCTGTCGCGTCGTGCAGTCTGCCATGCTGCAGGTGGGGCACGTGGCGACTCACAACTGGTGCGTCGTGGGATGTGAGCGGTTGCGTGACCACGGCCGTTCGCCTCGCCCCCCGAGAAGCTGGACGCATGTGGAAGATGTGAGGGCGTTGCGGGCTGCTTGGCCACCTACCCGGCACGGCCCTCTATGTCCCGGCGGTTCTTCTTTCCAAATCTTGGATAGCCGAACCGCAGGGAATTTGATTCATCTGTGCATTGAACCACAAGGCAGGCGAGCGGCCTTTATAAAGTGCTAAGGTTGAGGTGGAGGCACCCTTTCTTGCTTTGCTTTTTGATCTGCCGCTTCGCTTCCGCCCGTGCTAGTTGTCACACCAGTCGCTGCTTTGCCTGCTTCTTCTCCTTCCCTTGTCGCGGAGAGCGATGGCCAGCCATGACGACGCCACGTACCACCCCCGCAGCGGTTCCTTGACTAGCCAGGGCGAGGTGAACCATCCTTTCCAAGAGTATAAACTGGTGCCGCGGGGGAGCTCGCGCGCCAACAAGCTGTGGAACGCGATGGAGCACTCGGGAGGCTCCTGCTCCCGTGTGCTGGGGAAGAGCCGCATGACGGAAGGGACGCTACAACGGCTCGTGGATGAGGGGAAGATCGCGGATCGCAATGGGGCTCGCTTACCCCGCCGGGACGAGACGGAGCCGAAGCCCGGGGCCCTGGAGGCAATTGTTTTCGTCGCGTTCTTCGATGCCGGCCTTCGGATGCCCTGCACGTTGTTTGTGGGCGAAGTTCTGCGGGCTTACTAGTTGGAGCTAGCCCAGCTGACGCCCCCCGCGCTACTCCGCCTCGCTGTCTTCGCGTGGGCGATGCGGACAGAGGGGTGGCGCCCCAGCGCCATCTTATTCGCCACCCTGCACGATGCACACTGTCGACCCAGAAAGGTTGGCGGGGCGGTGTCCAACTTTGGCGATGTGGACTTCGTGCTCCGGGCGTCCTGTGCGACGTTGTTTCCTGTGTCCGCCTCGTCAGGGCAGTGGACGTCCGGCTGGACGCGGTGGTGGTTCTATTACACCGTGACCGACAAGAGCAGAATGCATTGCCGAGGCGGGCCGATCTTGTTTAATAGCACGCCGAGTCTGAAGGCGGAGATTGACGACACGCGAAAGCTTCAGAGCCTCGTCGGTGTCGCCCGTCGAATGAGCATGCGTGACCTAGCCAAGGAGTTCACGATGTATGGGGCGGCGCCCCTCTCCTCCCGGGGGAAGTATGTTGTGCCGAATGGCCCCCGCGAGGACGGGTTCGAACCATGTGTGTCTCGGGTGCTTCCGCCCTCCGCCCCTTGTAAGTCGCCCATCGTGTCATTGTATCTGTTTGGCTTCCGCCTAACTGACGTGATCTCCTGCGCAGT
This sequence comes from Dendrocalamus latiflorus, assembly GCA_017311315.1. Taxonomy (NCBI): domain Eukaryota; kingdom Viridiplantae; phylum Streptophyta; class Magnoliopsida; order Poales; family Poaceae; genus Dendrocalamus; species Dendrocalamus latiflorus. The sequence continues at coordinate 18,184,323 of CM029659.1, read as the reverse complement.
GACTCGGCTAGAAGATGCGGAGCGCGTGGTTGCGGCACTCCTCGGCCCATATACGCTTAAGGAGCACCGGGCTCGCGAGGCCGCGGTGAAGGCGGCTAAGCAGGGGCGGATAAACCGCACCTGCGAGGCTGTAGGCATTGCCGTGCCCGAGCGCATGGTGCCGGAGGAGCTCCCCGCCGGGACTCCCGGCGCTCAGGACGGTGATAGCCCCGCGGGGGGCTGTCTTCGCGACGCCGGGCCCGTTCCCCAGCAGCCCCCCCGGCGGCTAGCTCAGCTGAAGCGGAGCGTGCGACCGGCGGTGGGCCTGGCCGCACTGTTTCGAAGGGGCGTGCCGCCGCGGATCCCCCGACATTTTCTGCCGCTGCCCACGAGCCCGTGCTCAGGCTCGCGGCCACCGCTGAGTTGGAAGCCGTCAACCCGGGGGGTGGCGTCGTCGCCGGCGAGCAGACCACGGGGGACGGTGCGTTATCAACCGTGGCGGCCGACGAGGGCGTACCCCCTGCGGAGGAGACCGTGGGGGCGGCAATGACCGGAGCTGGTTCTGCCGTGGAAGAATCGCCTGCGTCACCGCAGGCGAAACGCCCTCGGACGCAGTCCCCCCCGCCAACGAGGGGCCGATATGCTGTTGCGGGGCCTTGCCGTGGGATTACGGCGGCTGGCGCGGCCGAGAAGACCTTCTCCCCAACCGTTAAGGCGCCCGCGTCCCCCTGGGTGGTCGACCCGGCGCCACTCCCTACCGCGACGAGGGGCACAGGAGGTAGGCGTGAGTCCTTTTCTTCACTTGACTTCGCGAGACTTTCTCCGATCTGCTCGCTCATTCTGCCAACATCAGACGAGACAAAGTCTCCCCAACGTGGCGAAGGATCGAGCAGCGGAGGTATGCGCGAGGTCAGAAGCCTTGTGCCGGGTGCCCCGCAGGTGCCTGTCGGCGTCGACGTGGCTGCGGCCTTGGTAAACCCTGGCGCGTTGGGGCCGGGGCTCGCTCGCGCGGACTTCCTCCCTCGGCCTGAGGTATTCTGCGAGCTTACCGCAGCCGCCGAGCGTGCCGACCACGGCCTCAACCGGGAGGTGTTGTCGTCATGCGAGGGGGAACTCCTAGCGCTCGCGCTACAGGCGTCCGAGATGAGGGTAAGCATGCGCGCTTTGGCTTTGCAATGTCCTGCTGGGCGCCTGCTGACTGTGTTGTATTTGCCAGACGCTTGCCCTCAGCCGGTCCTTTGACGAGGCTCGCGTTCGGGAGCGGAGGGCGCTGGAAGCCAACCTTCGTGAAGCAAACACTGCCTTCGCCGCGAAGGATGAGGAATCTCACGCGCTGGAGGGTGCCCTGGCGGCCGCACAACACGAAGCCACGGAAGCTCGGCACGCCGCGGCTGAGGAGCGCGCCGCCTTCATCCAGCAGATCGCCGCCCTAGAAGGGGAGAACGCCCAGCTGGTGGAGTCTGTTGCCGAGAACCGCCTTGCCCTGGAAAATACGTCCCTGTCGGTGTGGCGGGCCATGGAGTCTCTGAACCAGACCCTCCGAGATCTGTGCGTCCGAGTGCCGGACACTACGCACAGGCCGGAGGCCCTGTCGGAGACGCTCGAGCTGATCGAGGAGGGGGCCGGCGTTGCTCTTCAAGGCGCCCGAACCTTTGGCGAGCACTGCAGCTATGTTGGTGCGTGCTTCGCCCTCGCCCTGCTTCATACTCGTGGGTGTAGGCATACCCAGGAGCTAGCGAATCCACAAGTGGATCCGCCCGGCCAAGCAGGGGTTATGTCGGACGCCATCCACTCCATCGGGCCTAGCCTGCAGAACTTCCACCAACGGATCTGGGGCCGCTTCGGGGAAGGCGCTGCAAGAGTCGCCGTGCAGCAGACGCTGCATGGGGAGGGGGACCTCCTCCAGTGGATTGAAGGGGTCCTTCAGCGCCGCGGCGACGACGGCACGGCCTCGTCCGCACCGCGCCAAGGCTGAGCGGCTAGTTGGGTAGGGCAGGGGGATGATGTACGGGTGCTTACGCTTGTAACGATGTAACCCCTTTGTCTCTATAATGGAACCAAGTAATACCTTATGCTTGGTGTTACCTGCCGCCGAACGCGGAGGGCAGGTCTGCGCATCTCGTTTATACTCCGTGGAGTGGCGCGTGCGGAGGCGAACCTCGACGCTACGACTTCCTTTGTAGTCCAGAGACTTGGGCGTGCGGAGCTAGGCTCGACGCTACGTCTTATTTAGAGTCCGTGGACTATTGCGTGCGGAGCTAGGCTCGACGCTACGTCTTCTTTATAGTCCGGAGACTCGCGCGTGCAGAGCTAGGCTCGACGCTACGTCTTATTTAGAGTCCGTGGACTATTGCGTGCGGAGCTAGGCTCGACGCTACGTCTTCTTTATAGTCCGGAGACTCGCGCGTGCGGAGCTAGGCTCGACGCTACGTCTTATTTAGAGTCCGTGGACTATTGCGTGCGGAGCTAGGCTCGACGCTACGTCTTCTTTATAGTCCGGAGACTCGCGCGTGCGGAGCTAGGCTCGACGCTACGTCTTATTTAGAGTCCGTGGACTATGGCGTGCGGAGCAGAGCTCGACGCTACGCCCTTTTTTATAGTCCGGAGACTCGCGCGTGCGGAGCTAGGCTCGACGCTACGTCTTATTTAGAGTCCGTGGACTATGGCGTGCGGAGCAGAGCCGACGCTACGCCCTTTTTTATAGTCCGGAGACTCGCGCGTGCGGAGCTAGGCTCGACGCTACGTCTTATTTAGAGTCCGTGGACTATTGCGTGCGGAGCAGAGCTCGACGCTACGCCCTTTTTTATAGTCCGGAGACTCGCGCGTGCGGAGCTAGGCTCGACGCTACGTCTTATTTAGAGTCCGTGGACTATGTTATGCTTAGCGCGGACAGGGGATGCTCTTGGAACAGCAACCTTTATTGAACTCCCGTTTGCGCGGGCGAGCATCGCCTAATAACGGGCCGGTGGCTCTACGCCTACTGTGCTGCTTCTAGGCGTAGTACCGCCGCAACCTGTCCGCGTTCCATGTGTGCCGGAAGGCTTGTCCTTCAAGCGTGGCGAGGCGGTACGCCCCCTTTGGCAATGCCTCCGTTACGATGTACGGGCCTTCCCACTTGGATTCCAGCTTGCCAACGGTTTCCGCCTGAAGCGCCACTCTGAGGACGAGATCCCCAGGCTTGAACCCCCGCGGGCATATAGAGCGGTCCCGAGTACGCCTTGTCTGCCGCGCGTACTTCTCGACGTGGTGGGCTGCGTCTGCCCGTATCCCGTCGAGGAGGTCTAAGGACACACGGCGCTCTTCTTCGGGTGCTTGGACGAGGACCCTTCGCGAGTCGGCCTTAATTTCCTCGGGCGTCACTGCTTCGTCGCCGAAGAGGAGCTTGAACGGCGTGAATCCCGTTGGGCGCGTTACCGTTGTGTGAAGCGACCATAGAACGATGTGAAGCTCGTCTGGCCACTTGCCCTTCGGCAATCCAACTAGGCGCTTTTTAATGGCGGCAGAGATGGCGCCATTCGCCCGTTCGACCGCCCCGTTAGACTGGGGATGCCCTACCGAAGCGAATCGGAGGGTGATGCCCATGCTGTCACAATAATCTTTGAAGAGGGCGGCGTCGAACTGCAGGCCATTGTCGACCGTGAGCTCCCGAGGTACCCCGAAGCGACATATTATGTTTTGCCATAGGAAGCGCTGTATGGCCGCAGAAGTTACTTTGGCCAGAGCGATCGCTTCTGGCCACCTGGAGAAATACTCCAGCGCGACTACCACAAACCGGAGATCCCCCGGAGCTCGGGCAAGCAGTCCTACTATATCGAGACCCCAGCGCGCCAGTGGCCACACCGGGGGGATTGGGTTGAGGCTTGTCGGGGGCCTGCGGATGATGCGCGCCATCCATTGACACCCTTGGCACCGACGGACGAGGTCCTGGGCGTCGGTGACGGCAGTCGGCCAGTAGAAGCCTTGTCTGAACGCCTTGTCGACCAATGACCTCGGCGCCAGGTGGGATCCGCATACGCCCGCGTGGATTTCCGCCAAGAGTTCCTTTCCTTCCTCAGTCGAGAGGCAGCGCAGGAGCGGCGCACAAACCCCCTTCTTGTAGAGTGTCCGTTCAAACACCTGGAAGGACCGTGCGCGGTGCTGCAATCATCGCAGCTCGGCAGGATCCTCTGGCTCGGCGAGGCCTTGTAAGAATTTGAAAATGGGCTCCCGCCAATCTCCTGGCCGATCAATGTGGTGGACAAGTGCCGCGTCCCGGATGTCCTGCGCGATGACCGCCTTTGCTAACACCTCGGAGAATGCCCCCTCAGGGGGGGCAGTTGCTGGCTGGCCGCCTTGGCGAGGGCGTCCGCTTGCTCATTCTCCGCCCGGGGGATGGCCTTGACGGTGACACCCAAAAAGTGCCTTTCTCTCGCCCGTACCGCCGCGAGGTACTTGGCCAACTCAGGGTCCTTGGCTTGATATGACTTGTCCACATGGCCGGCCACCAAGCGCGAGTCGGTGCGGACCAACACCCGTCTCGCGCCGACGGCCTTGAGCTTCGCCAGGCCAAAGAGCAGCGCCTCGTATTCGGCCGTGTTGTTGGTGGCGGGGAAGGCAAGGCGCGCCGAGTACAGCAAACGCTGTCCCTCGGGCGTGACGATCACCGCCCCTACGCCCGTGCCGGCGACGCTGTAAGCTCTGTCGATTGTAAGCGTCCAGACGGGGTCATCGTGCGTCTGGCCAGGGTGGGCCGGCGGTGTCCATTCGGCGAGGAAATCCACCAGGACTTGGGATTTAATTGCCATTCGCGAAGCATATGTCAAGGAGAAGGGAGCGAGCTCGGCGGCCCATTTACCGATACGCCCTGTGGACTCCTTGTTGTGTAGCATCTCTGCCAGGGGGAATGAGGAAGGCACTGTGATCGGGTGAGCCAGAAAATAATGCCGAAGCTTCTTGGAGGCCATGACCAGCGCGTAGGCGAGCTTCTCAAGCTCCGTGTATCTTGTCTTTGCACCTTGAAGGGCTTCAGAGACAAAATAGACAGGTCGCTGCATGGAGCCTTCCTCTAAGACGAGGACGGCACTGACCGCGGTAGTTGACGCGGCCAGATAGAGCAGGAGGGGAGCCTCTGGTGCTGGGGCGACCAGAGTGGGGAGGCTTGCCAGGTGCTGCTTGAGCTCGTTGAAGGCCTTCGCGCAGTCTCCGTCCCAACGAAACCCATCGCACCCGCGGAGTGTCTTGAAAAACGGCAGGCCCCGCTCCGCCGCCCTGGATAGGAAGCGGCTTAATGCTGCCATGCGGCCCGCCAGCCTCTGGACCTCCCTCGTTGTCTTGGTGGCTCCATACCCAGGATAGCGTCTACTTTGTCGGGGTTCGCCTGGATGCCCCGCCCGGACACGAGGAAACCGAGGAGTTTGCCCGCCTGTACCCCGAAGACACATTTGTCGGGGTTGAGCTTGATGCCCGCCTTCCGGAGGTTGTCGAAGGTCTCCTGGAGGTCCCGGCCGTGTAGAGCAAGTTGCCGAGTTTTGACCACCACGTCATCGACATAGGCTTCGACGTTCCTCCCGAGCTGGGCGGCCAGGGCAATGGCGACGAGGCGGGTGAAGGTAGCGTCTGCGTTCTTCAAGCCAAAGGGCATTCTGACGAAGCAGAACGTCCCAAGTGGTGTGATGAAACTGGTCTTCTCCTCGTCGTCTTCGGCCATGTATACCTGGTGGTAGCCGGAATAGGCGTCCAGGAAACTCATGAGTTCGCACCCAGCAGTGGCGTCAACGAGCTGATCGATGCGCGGCAAGGGGTAGTTGTCCTTCGGGCACGCCTTGTTGAGTGCCGTGAAGTCGATGCACATGCGCCAGGCCCCGCTGGCCTTTTTGACTAGCACCGGGTTAGCGAGCCATTCTGGATGGTGGACCTCGCGGATGACCCCGGCGTGAAGAAGCTTCGCCACTTCCGCTTTGGCCGCCTGCTGCCGATCCATCGACATACGCCGGAGCCTTTGCTTGACCGGCTTGGCGTCGGGGCGGACCGCCAAACGATGCTGGATTACCACGCGATCCACGCCCTTGATGTCCTCCGGGGACCATGCGAAGATGTCCACGTTGTTCTGAAGCACTCGGAGCAGCTCCCGTTCGACCCCCGGTGGGAGCCCTTCGCCAATGGAGACAAACTGCCCCTCCGCCTGGAGCGGCACCTTCTTGACACCGCCTTCGGGCCGAGGCTTGGGCGTCCACCCGGGGGCGGAGGGCCCAGCACCGGGCGCGCCGGAGAGGGCATGCACCGGGCGATGCGACACGCGGCTACCGCCTTCGGCACGCCTTGCCAGGTCCTGGTCGCTGAAGATGGTGATGACACCCTCCGGGCCCGGGAGCTTTACACACAAGAAGGCGTGGTGCGGGATTGCCTCGAAAGAGTTGATGGCGGGTCGCCCCAGTATGGCGTTGTAGGGGTGCGGAATACCTACGACATCAAAGGTGACATGCTCGGTCCGGATGTTACCTTTGTTGCCCTCCTGACAGAAGGTGACAGGAAGGGAAATGTGCCCCAGGGCCTGCAGCGGTTGACCCCCGAAGCCTTGAAGTGGAGCTCCCGGCTGCTCCAGCCGGCTTCGGGGGATTTGCCATGCGGTCGAGGGCGTCTGCGAATAAGATGTTCGCGGAGCTTCCCCCGTCGACAAGGACGCGCTAGACTTCGCAGCCTGCTATGTGGGCCTGGATGACCAGAGGGTCTTGGTGAGGGTACTCCACGCCCCTGGCGTCGTTCAAGTCGAAGGTGATGTTGCGGGGCGGCATCCACAGCTGCGGCTGTTCCCCGGGGGCTTTTGAGGAGGAGCCTCCGGTGATGACGTTGACGGTGTGGTGCTGCGCGCCCTCCATCGCGGTGGCCCGTACGGGACTATCCCTTGGGTGCCCCACATGGGTTTCGGCGGGGGCCGAGGAGGCGCAGTCCGAGATCCGGCCGTCGCCCTGCGCAGCTCCATCACCGCGACGCATGCCCTTGTGTAATGATCGCCGTAGCCGTGTACCTCGCACCACTTGCCATAGCGCAGGAGCTCCTGCTCTGCGCGGGGTTGGCTGCCGTAGTCAAATCCGCCCCCCGATCCCCGGGCTCCCCTCCGTGAAGCGGGGTCGGGTACTTGGCGGGTGCTCTTGGTGGCGAGGACGCGATGGGCCGCCTGCGTCCGGCGCTGGCGGCGCCGAGGTTTGGGCCTACACCGTGAAGAGCCTTCCTGTACTTCGTCCTCACTGCCTTGGGGAGGGCCTCCTCGGGGCTTTCGGCTACGGCCCGGCTTCGCGGAGGGGCCACCCGCCCCGACCTCGCGCGGGGTGTGCTCCTCATGGGCGAGGCCGAGGGCGGTCATGCTGCGTCTTCGCGCATCCTCCTCCGCCCGCGCATACTCGTCCATTTTGTCGAAGAGCTTGGCAACTGTCGCGATTGGCCTCCGCTCGTTGTATTCGGCCATCGGGCCCGGGCGAAGGCCCTGTATGGCTGCATTAACGATTGTGGTTTCATTAACATCGTGTACCTGGCCTCGAATCTTGGCGAAGCGCTTGAAGTAGTCCCGGAGCGTTTCCGAGGGTCCTTGCTTCACAGCGAAGAGTTGGTCCGCATCGATTCGCTCGACATGATGTCCTTGAAAGTTGCTACGAAGCCGGTCGCGAAGCTGCTCCCACGCATAGATGGAACCCGGCTCTATGGTAAAAAACCAAGAGAGCGCCACCCCGCGCAGTGCGAGGGGGAGTCCCTTCGCCTTCGCGGTGTCATCTCCGCCCGCGGCCTCGATCGCGGTTTCGTACACACGCACGAACTCGCGAGGATCCGTGTCACCTTTGTACGGGTCGGTGATGCGGGGGAACTTGAAGTCTTCGGGCCACGCCGCCTGCTGCAACCCCGCCGAAAGCGGGGATTCCGGATCTACGCCTCTCAGCGGGACACGGCTGGACGTGGGGGCTTCGCGATTGTCCGCCCTCTCCGGCGCGGGCTCGGACGCGATTGCTAGCGCGGCCGGCTGACTCCGAGCCTCTTGTATATCTCTGACGGCTCCTCGAAGGTCCCCCAGCTCTCGCTGGAACGCGTTGAGAGCCGTCAGCAGGGCGCTTTCCCTCACCGGTGCGGGCGGAGTCGCCGGTGCGTCCGACGGGCGGATCGGCGCGGGGATGGCCGCGTCGCGGGGTCCCAAGCTGCCGGTCGCTCCGTCGCGGCTACCTCGGACCGCCCGGTCCGCGCCGCCGGCGAGGGTTGCAGTGGGGGCGGTGAGGTCGGCTGTCGTTGCGTCAGTGGGGTCGGTTGTCGCCGCACCCGCGTCGACGTCTTCGACCGCAGGCTTCGTCCTCGCAACGCCGGTGGTGGGGTTGGTCGTCGCGGTGCCGGTGACGAGGTTGGTCGTCGCGGTGCCGGTGATGGGTTTGGCCGTCCCCGCGCGAACGTCGACGACGTCTTCGGCCACCGCGCCTGCATCGTCACCCGCGTCCGTCGCTGCCAATGCCGAAGCCCTGGTACTCATACGACGCTCCAGCCCGGCCGCCTTCTTTCCCTTCGCCGCCGCTGTGGAAGCTTTCTTCGGTGCCATCTTTTTCTTCGGTCTTCAGGCTTGTCTTCGTCCTCCCCACGGACGGCGCCAACTGTTGTGGCTACAGACCAAACAGAGAGAGAGATGGTAGTGGAGAGTGATGAGGATAAGTGTAATGGCCTGGGTCCTCCCCATGGCTTGTATCCATAGATATATACGCATGAGGAGTGCTTTTACAGTTATACCCTTACCTCTGGTTATCCCCTCTGGGGGCAGTCGTGTCATTACACATGGCCTATTTTAGGCCTTATTCCTTCCTACCAGGCCTGCTGGGTTTAGGTGGGGGCCACCCCTATGACACACGTGGATTTGGCTAGGAATGGGTCTCCCAAACAAGGCCTAAATGTAAGTAGCCATCCTCGCCTTCCAATATGGAAAGTCGACCCCATTGAAGACGAATAGCTTGGTGGAATACCTATCTGATATCATGGCTCTTAAGAAAGGTTAAGATTTATGAAGAAGAACTAAACTAGACTCTGATACCAGTTGTAGGACTGATGTTAGCAATTAGAGAGGGGTCGAATGATTCTCGCAACTTTCACTCTTTCAGTAATCAAATCTTTAATCAAAGATATGGAAGTCACCAAGCTTAGATTGCACAACTTAGACTTAGCAAGATAAAGCAAGAAACTCGAGGCAACAGAAATCAAGTCTTTAGTCTGTGGCTGGTCAGACTGTAGGTCAATGACTGGTCTTACCGTAATCGGCTGGTTTGACCACTGGGCCAATCTGACTACTAGAGCTGGGCTGATTTGACCGGTCACCTGTTCCTAGTCTGAAAACCTCTTGGGACAAAAGCTCAAATCTCAAAAAAAATTCCCAAATCTCATCCAAACACTAGCAAACTTTGTAAGAGACTTTTTCAAGTCATTAGGAACCTAAACCAAATAAAAATCACCATGTTCTTGGGCTCAATCCACTAAATCGAAGATAATCAAATCTAGGTCACAAGAACACAAAACCCTAAATCCCAACTTCTTGCTCGTGAGGATCTAAGGGGTGAGGATCTCTAGATCTATTCTCACATGTCCTAGCAAGATAAATCAAGCAAGGGATCAAGCTAGAACAAACACGAACAAGAAATCACAGATCAAGTTTAAGAACAACCAAAGCAAAGCAAGAACACAAACATGATTTAGAAAACTTTGATTGATTCAGTAATGGAAGATATTTACAAGTTGCAGCTACAACACCACTCTTTCTCTCAAACTTTCTCTCTTGGAACCAATGGAGGAGGCAAGTTGTAGAAGAAAACCCTAACCCTAGGTTTCTTGATCCATCCACCTCCTCTCTTCTCCACTAAATAACCAGCATGCTCTCCCTTAACGGGTACAACCCATTAAGGAAAATGGGAAACTTTTCAACCCCAACTAACACGGATTTTACACACTCACACAAGCTTTTCAAAGTGCTTACAAGTCTCAACACGCTAACACCTTAGGGATTTGATCAAGTCAGCAACTCTGGTATTTGGCCAAACTACCAAAATACCACAAATGAAGTTTTTGGGCATCTTCCCTTGACTTCATTGTTGCCTTCATCTCAAAGCATATTTGCATACTATGACACGTCGCCCGTAATGCCTAATGATTAGCTGTCACATTTGCAAGAATTCGGTGTCTCTCGAACAGTCTCTACGTGTATCAACCTCATCACTTGGTGTACCACATGTACCAACAGGCCTTACTATGATCCTTGTCTTCTTTGTGCTCCTGCTTGAGCCACATAGCCTTACCCGAACTTATATGACTGCTCTGAACTTTAGCTCCCCTGCCTAATCTCAGTCCATTGCTTTCTACCGTTACATCCTCTAAGCTATCTGCACATTCAAAGACCATGTAACCATACCCAGCTCAAGTTCCATGCACTTAGCTCATGTTAGTCAAACCAACACATCATGCAATACAATCCAACCATGATCATTGACCCAAGATCAACCCAACATCAAGACTCCCAAAATTGCCCATTTTCCCAGAGATATCAACTCATTTGCTCGTCTGCTGGTTTGATCGCCATCACCATGCCGATTAGATCGCACCAATCTATCTGCCATGGTCTGGCGAGTCAGATTGTCTCAGTCTTGGCTAAGTCCTAAAAACAACCCTATCTAGACTTTTCAGTAAAACTCTATCTAGTTTTGCCTCACAACTCCATTTCCAGTGAAACCTGGTGTAAACTCATCCCCAAACAACCCCTCACATTTGTTTGATCTAGGAAACCCAAAATTCCACAAAAAGTATTTTGGCCGATTTGACTGCTCTTACCAAGCCTGTTAGATTGCCACACTCCTACCGGTCTGTCCAGCCTGCTAGATTGGTCAGACCGCCCATGCCCAATGGACTAACTGGTTCCCCAAATTGATTAGACTGCCCTCTGCCAGAAACACTGAAAATGGGTGATCTTTTGCACAACCAAAATTCAACTCAATAAAAGTGCCAATTGTTCATCACAAATTGACCAGTGACATTTCACATAGTCTCTCAGTAATCAGAGGTAAAGCTAATAGCGAAGTTTCTGTTCAAATATGAAAAATAAGAAGGAAAAGAAAAGTTATGTTCATACGGGTTGCAGAAGAGAATATGCATACATCTTGTCCTTTTGGGACAAAAGGCTGTAATACTAGTATACTACCAACAGTGATATACAGCATGCAGATACTGGTTAAGGCCTATAATGTTAGTCTAGCATTCTATCATTGGTAGATTGTGATCAAAAGATCTTTGAAAATCTCCGCTTTAGAGGGTAGGATGAATGTCAAAACAACAATGGTAGTTCTTTAGCTTCTTGCCTTAGAGGTGCAATAGTTGTCGGCCTTTTTTTTTTTACCAAAAATGGTCCTGCTTTCACAGACTGGAATCATCGTACAGATAACTTCTGGTATTGGGCTGCAACTGATGGTGCATATTGTGCCTTGTGTCTTCAATCGGTGTACGTTAAAATGCCCCCAGCATAGCAGCTTTTCATTACGCTAAATATTCTTCAATGCAAGTTAGTGATATATCAGTTAGTAACAACATGGCTATTGGTTGATTTGGTTCAAAGACTGGAAAGGCCCTGTAGGAACGATTGCTGGCCGTTTGTGCATTGTTCAAATACTGTTTTATATTTACCACATGATAAGAACTAATCTTCGTACGTAGTTATTAGCACCTTAGCTTGAAGTTTAGTGTCCACCCAATAGGTGCCTTCCCATTTGGGTATTGTTAAAATATTTTTTTTAGGTATATTTAGCCCATGAAGTACTAATAATATATAGTAATAATTAGCCCTTTAAAGCTTGAACAACCCAACAAAGAAGCACCTTGCCATGTGCATTGCTCAGCTAGTGTTTTACGTATATTTAGCCTATGGTAAGTACTAATCATAGTAGTTATTAGCTCACTTAAAGAATTAGAGCCCTGCCAATGAGCAAATGAACCAAATGATCTCTATGAAAATAGGGAGACAAAGAAAGATGAAAGGGGCCTCCCCCCTCTCCCAGCAGCCTAGAGGTGATACTGATTCCTCCCTGCAATTCAAACACATCAAAGTAATGAAAATATGAAATGAAAACCCCTCTTCTTGTGGCTCCTATGCAAACTTGTCATTCATTGCATACTACTGACACCTTCATTCTATCCCCCACCATTCCCAAGCATTATTCTCAACTAGCTTCTCCTCCCACTATATAAGTTGCACCATCGCCCTCACTCTTGTTGCATACAAACACAAGCCAGTGATCTAGTAGTAGTAGTAGTAGTAGTGGCGCTAGTCATTACAAATCACCTTAGCTTTTTCTTGAAACATTTCCTGAGAAGCTAGATAAGCATGAGTTCATCATGGACGGCGAAGCAGAACAAACTGTTCGAGCGGGCGCTGGCGATGTACGACAAGGACACGCCGGATCGCTGGCGGAACGTGGCACGGGCGGTGGGCGGCGGCAAGTCGGCCGAGGAGGTGAAGAGGCACTATGAGGAGCTGCTCCAAGACCTACACCACATTGAGTCAGCAGGCCGTCAGGGGTCCCAGTACGGTGGCGGCAGCAGCAGCAACAACAACTCCAAGGGCGGTGGCAGCAGCGAGGAGCAGAGGTAGTTAAGTAGTCTATATCTCCTCAGTTAAAGACTGTTTCATCCATGCATGCATCACCACATAGTGACCACCCTCCACTGCATACTAGTCATGTTGGTGTGTGCAAGAACAGTGTTTGCTTTCGGCTTGGCTTTCTTGGTGCAGTCACTTGCACTGGAAGCTTTTGCTTGTTTCATGGCTATTCCTACATTGTATTTTCCTCTTCTAATATGGTCTGTTGTAGTTCCCTTGGGCATGGACTTTTCTATTCACCTTTTTACTGTGCACGTCATACAAACTGCTGTGTGTATGAACTCTGTGCTTGAGTCACTGACAAGCAACACCCGTTGAAATTCAACCATCAACAGGCCCACCCATCAGTGATTCAGAGAGATTTCATATATGATTTATTTATGCATATAGGAGTTCCCCGTAGGTTAGGAGTGCGGGTCCCATCTGGTCTTGGTTATCCAGTCCTTGAGGGAAAATTTATGTTTTTCCAAATTGACTTGTGTTTGTAATTTATGTGGTCAGTTTTGTAGATATCAGTGGCGTCTTTACCTTTCTTGAGAAGGAAAGAAATTTTACTAGTTCTGCAAGTTGCTATATTCTCTAATCATACATCTTACGTTTGACGGGTTTCCTCTCATCATCTGAAATCGAGCCTTTTTTGGCGAGCTGGTATTGTCTAGTGAAGATATCTAACAAGTGATGCAATTTGTTTCTTTTCCTATTTATATCCGAGTAAATCATATTTATGTCATGGGACTTACAATTCAATTAAAGAAGATCCTTTTTTCTTCTTTTTGTTCATTCATTCATTATATACTTTTCTGAACATAGTCATTCATATGCTTTGCTTGGCCACATCCAAATTGCAGTAAAAGGATATCATACCTGTCCATGATGTCACTTATAGGTATCTCATATCTGGTCATAAGTGATCCTAACCACTATCTGATCTTGCCATACTAAATTTGTTGAAAATTTCCTTATCATGTGGATGAGATCAAGTTTTATAATGTTCCTAGGAGAACATGGCATGCCTGCTCACTGTTCACAGAACAGATCACTATAGTAAAGTCCATTTCACTGATAAGTTGAATTGGTTAGGATAGCATAGTACATGTTCGTACGTGCTAGAATTTGTAATATTAGCCAAGCTAGTTAAACTCATTTTGATGAGGAGCTTGTTTACCTCAGTTGTAGAACTTAGTTAGAACTCAATACAGGAAACTATTGGTTTCTGACGGGAACATGCAAAATATCTAGTTTTGATGTTTTCTGACGTTTTATTCAGCAGTGAAGAAATAGTATATTATCTTCAAAAGAATAACTTCAAACATGACTAAAATAATATTGACCTACAACGCAATCTAACATGGTGTAGCTCAATCTGATTTCATCTATGTTTAGCGAAATCCCTGTCATTCATCCCTAGAATATATAGTTAGTTGCTACCAATTTTGTCACATTAGATTTTAGCTGGCTTTTGAGATAAGCCCAGTTGCCTACAGGGTTTTTTTGGCTTATCAGTTGGTCTTCTCAATATGGTGGAGAAATCATAGCACATATATCCTAAAATCCATCAAATAACTTTTGTAACTTATCTCATAAGCAGCTTTATTAGGCTTTTAGCTGAAGTTTCATTAACCTTAATTACCAAAAATGCGTGCCCAAATTGCATGGCAGAGCAGTAGGGAGGCTAATATACAATACAATGAAAAAAGGCATCCCTTTTGTATATTGGTAGTTAGCAGCTAGACCATGCTTTTGCTGAAGATTTGCTTGTAAAGCATGCGGTGCAGTAGGACCCCACGCAGTCCTGAAGATTTGCATGTAAAGCATGCAGTGCTGAAGATTTGCATGTAAAGATTGCTGTCCTTTCGAGGGGCATAAAGTGCTTCCTCCTAACAGTTGAGTTTTTGTTCTCTCGGATATGGACAAATGCCAATCTTAGTTTTTGTTCCTTCTTCCTAGATCCTTCTGTTCTTGCCAAATTAATATCTTTCATGGGAAAGACTTTCTTTCTGTCTGCATCTCCCGCTTCCTTTAAAGAGAATATCCAAACTTCTCATGTTTTGAGCCATTCCTATACATGTCTCAGTGTTCATAGGGATTGCATTGGGTGTGCAATTCAATTCCAATCCTAAAGTTCTCGTAGTCCTGAGATTTTAGCTTCCTGCATTTACGGCCATTTCTTTTCTCCTTCTCCAGGCTAAGGTACCTCAAGCTCCAGTGATCTGACTCTGATTGTCAGAAGGACCTCATCTACAGCCTCAAGCACAACTAGCCTCCCTTTCCAGCATGCAGCAAGTACTCTATATACACTAGATGACATATGATCGATGGTGATTGTGATGGCGATCCTGTCCTAGCTAAAGCTTACTATCTGCTCTGACGATGATGAGCGTTCCTGCAGACGCGAAAAGAAGTCCGAGACATAATCTGAGTTCCGTATCGGAATTGTATCTTTCGTATTTTGTATCCACGTTTACGTGTTGTGTGTGCTGTGTGCATGTTGTATATGTCCCACCACGAGCATTGTCCCCAGATATGTATGTAGCACTGGCACCGCCGGAGATATCTGAGATGACGGGTGTTTGTTTGGTGTGGTCTGTCTGTCTAATCTATCTCGTATGCCAGATTGGCCAATGGGAATTCCAGTCTATGGCTTACATATTGCAGGTGCAGACTCTTGGCCTGTGTATTTTGATTGGTGCGCCGCTCGAATGCTGAAGTGAAGTGTATAACTCTTCACTTCTTTCCCTTTAGGAAGGTTGCAAAAAGGAAAAACTCTGCTCTCTCTCATGGTATGTGTGCCTCTATACCATGCTTAAGGTCACACGTGAGAGATACGAAAGTGGTAACGAGGAGAGAAAAGATATGTGGTAGAAACGGAAAGAAAAGACATGTGGTAGAAACGGAATTTTAAAATTGTGCATATGTGCTATGTAAAGTTTAGCTTTAGCTACCTCCAAAAGTTATGTAAAAGTTGAGTGAAATTGGGCAGGGAGTGGCCTTTTATTTATACCGACCAGCAGCAAAAGACAACCGAGGCATATGTGAGAACTAACATTCGCTATTCATCCTGAGTTTTTTCCCCTTGTTCTCCAGATAGCGACGAAGTTCAAGATTTTCCGTGATCCCTCCACCTTTGCTATTTTCCTGGAATTTCTTGGAATCTAGACTGCCCATTACTTGCCTTGATATTAAGTATTTTGATTCTTGCATCAAATCAATATGATATGTGCTAAAAGAGATGTATATTAACGAGTAGTCCTCAATATGCCATATATACAAAATTATCAGGTCCAAACTCTGTTGATGCTAAGAAAATCAACAAGGAAAAATTGACACTACGTGGAGAACCCCACGCATTCCTATGCGGCGATGAGCAGGGATTACATTTTCAGGCCGATGTTCTTGAAATTTGCCGATTTTCAGTTTTATTGGCCCATTCCGAAATAAGCCCATTGCACCCAAAAAATTGGCCCACTTCAAAAAATTTCGGCCCATGGCCTACCTCCAGCTCTCCCACTATCCCCCACATAAAGCGATGCATCTAGGGAAAACCCAAGATCGGGGCAGGCAGTGGGCGGTGAGTGACGGGAGGGGGAGGTGGTGTCGGCTATGGGCAGTGGGAGGGGGAGGCTATGCTGGTTACAGGAGGGGAGGCGCTGGCAGCTGAGGGAGGGGAGGCGGCGCTAGCTGCGGGAGGCACCGGCGGCTGTGGGAGGACCAAAACTGTAAGTATTTTTTGAATTCAAATGGTATGTTTGAATATTTCGACCGAAATTTTTTGAACAATATCTGAAATATTCAAAATTTCCGAATTTCGGATTTCTCAGAGGGGTTCGAAAATTTTTCTAAACCAAAAATGTATTCCCTGATGATGAGTAATTGACACCACAGTTTTGACTTGATTGGAATTTGGAGTTTAATATTGAATGAATTTAAAAGTTGAGGTCCTTGTGTTTTTTGTTGAGGTGGATCATCTGGTCCGGTCATGTTTGGCCAGATCATCCTACTATTGTTTTGAGAGTTCGGTTTTCATGGGGTTAGCTTATACATGTTGCATGGTACATATTTTGACTAACATGAGTAGGTGCATGGAACTTATGCTCAGATAAGGTTTCTTGGTCTTTGCTTGTGTGTAGCTTGCCTGGAGGACAATGGTAGTCAACGGCAAGGAGACTAGCCCTATGCTAGGAGAGCTTACAGCCAGAATGGTCATAGATATCAGGTGAGACCATGTGGCTCAAGCAAGGCATGAAGACAAGAATCAAGGAGAGGCAAATTGGCGCATGCAGTGCGCCAAGTGACTTGAGCCGGTTCGGGTGTGGAGGCGGTATGGTGGCATCCAAAAGTAGGAGAGACTTGTTGGCTATGTGGCAAGTCATTGGGCATCAAGGCTATGTGTCAAAGCACAGGGAATGCTTTGAGATGAAGGAAAGAACTCGGTAAAGGTAGAAGGGCATTTTGGTAAAATGTCCAACAATGAGATGGGTGAAGTGAAGAAACTACGATAGTGATCTAAGTGATTTTACTGAAGCTAGGATTCGAATAATGAAGCATTGACACATCCCAAAGGTGTATCATTTTTTCCATGTTTATTATATATTTTTATTAGATTTATCCTTTATTTGCTTGGCTAAGCTATAATTAATTGTCCGTTGTACAAGAAATGTGTTTATTGTCTATATCAGCAGGATCAGAGGGAAACTCGCACTTTAAGATGCCAAAATAGAAAGGTATCATCAAGAGTAAGGAAAACCATACTTGGATCGACGTGAATCGAATATGCAAATCCAGACCTCTCTATGTATTCTGCACTAGTCCAGGATTACGCTAGTACACACAGTAAAAATATAGATGAAATATTAACCATGATAACGATTAACTAAGAAAATCTCAAATATTATTACTTATCAGAGTTACGACCTTATGGCCAAGCTTACAAATTATAGCCAAAAAGGCATAACAAGAACTAGCAGTGGAAAACAATGGAAAACAAGGTGGCAATGCTACATACCCACAGGCAATCGACTAACAAGCAAAGTCCTAATCTGTGAAGTCAACGAAGAATCCTTCTTCAAATACCTCTGACTAATATGATTCCTTTTCAGCAACTAAGTAAAGATGGATATATGAGTGGATAGAGTACTTAGCAAGTCATTTGTAACAAGATTCAATATAATTGTGCAAGGCTAATCAAAGAGTGGCTGAGCGGTTAATTTGCAGAAAGCATCAATTTAGAGTAAATACAATAAATAGATTGAAAATACACTTTTAAAAATGATGTAAATAAATAATTACTGAACCAAGGAATGAATAAATCACAAGTAAACTAGCCATTCACTACCGAACCAACTAACCTTCTACCCAAACCAAGTTTTTAGGAAAACCTAACCCTCATGTAAAATCACCGAGTATTGTCCATAACTAGAAATACGGTTATTCGAATTGTTTTACACTGTGCAGAGGTTGCACAACTTTACCCACAAGAGATAATCAACTCACCATGTCAGCCAATACGCGCTTCCTTGGGCATGCAACTAAGTGATTATTACAAGACCTTTCAATATCAATCACAAATTGTCCTCACCCGCTAAGGTTTCATTACTAAGTAGGCTAACCACCTAGTCAGAAAAACCCCCTCTTGTGTCATGTGGGAAATTACCCATAAATGAATTAACCTTCACATCATCTCAATAACGAAACCAAGGTTGAAATATCACAAATTAATTAGCTAGGTACATCCCATACTAGATATGTGGTTGTGCAGTAAGGCTCAATCAACGGCACATAAATTTAAGTCCTTAGACAATACCCAGGCGAGGCATCTACATCCCTAAAGTGCAGACCACACTTCCTCCTTTACTACATGATTACTCGCCCAAGTAAAAAACCATTTTGTACAACTAACACCAATGATACTATCCATGTCATGGTACATAAATTTTGTAACTAATCAATATGACTCAATATCTCATAAAGTGAAAAATTAATTATTTAATCAACATGTGATGATTACATCACTAGATAATTACTCATCCTATGGTAGCAATGGAATCATGGCATTCAAATTATCAATTAAGGAATTAATCAAATTTGGTCAATAACACTAGTTACGAAGGTTTGTATTAAATTAGCAATGCATAATAATTTAAAATAAAATAATAATAAATAGATTTAAATAATAGGTTCAACATGATCAAAGGTCACGAGTTGCCTTGGCTTTGCTCAATTACCAATTCTTGAACATCTGGTCCTACTTCTACTCCTTCGAAAATGTTATCTAACGAGTGAATGAAATACAAATAAATTCAAATAAAATCTAAAAAAATATATCCAAAAGATAGAACTTAATTCTAGATGAATTTAGGAAAAAGAATAGGTCAAATGGAGTTCGTATGGAGAAGAATGGGCTCTCGGAAGATTTAAATCTAAGAAAAAGGAAAAATGATACTACTTGGCCTTTTTGGAATTATTTTCTAAATGAAAAATTGATTTATGATGTCAGCGTAGATTTTAATTTCAATCAAATTATTTTTCTAAAGAAAAATTGGCTCAGGTCACTAACAAGTGGGCCCTATAGAATTTTGGGATTTTCAAAACAAGTCTAATTCTAGAAAAGGCTATTAGGCTGATAAGTGGGCCCTTGGTCCATAGACCATGTCCACGGACTGGCTTGGGTCTGCGGTAGACTCGGTGTACCGGGGTTAGGCTAGGGCTAATGTGGCGTATGACATGGCAGACATGTGGCTAACACACGGGCAAACTAGGTGACATGGTACTGACATGGTGTGCTGATATGGCAAGATTGTGGTGAGGTAAGGTGGCAGTGCATGCTGGTGTGGCACCACCTGGTGGACACATGGCGTTGAGCATTGATTTGGCAAGATTGTGGTGAGGTAAGGTGGCAGGGAGTCTTCATCTCTGGTGATGGCAGCAGTGGCTCACTAGAGTTTGGCTATGGCGGCAACAGCTTACAGGTGCATTGGTGATCTCTGCTAATGGCTCAGATGAGATGGAGGGCCATAGCAAGGTGGTCGTCAGTGTGTTAGGAAGTGGCACAAACTTGGCGAAGGTGAAACTAGTGAGGCAATGCTTGGTTGGGTTTTGCATGTTGCGCAAACGACTCCTAGGGTGTTTGCAATGCTTTGAAGCTTGGCGCGGCACCTTACGGTGGATAGGGCGACCGATGGTGAGCATTGGGTGGAGTGAATCATGGCACATGGCAAACTCCAAGCTACAATGAGGTGTTGGCCTTAGCGAGGTATGTAAGGGATAAAGGATGACACGACAAACCTCAGGAGATGTTCGGCTTCAGTGAAGGAACACCGTGGACATGGCAATTGCTCATCAGAGATTTCGACACAACTAAAGAATAGAAGTTTGCACAATGGCTAAACCTAAATTCAACAAAATCCATATTATAGCAAAGGGAGGTGGCGGCTTCTATATAGGTAGATGGAATTGGGTGCATGCCCCTAGGGTTACAAGGCCCATGGGCCCAAGTGGAAGTGGCGTAGCACTTTTTTGACTCGGGCTTAGAAATAGACACATATTGTTTTGATGATTGTGGATGGCTTAGATGGAATTTTAAGATGAGGTTGGCTATGTTGGAAAGTAGGCTTGATAAGCTTTCCATGAAGTCTGAGAACGTTCCAAACGGAGTCGGTATGAAGAAGTTACGTCTGTTTAAACTTAATATTATCGTGATAGTCTGAATCCAAATCCAGAACAAGCCCAACTCGAACTCTTGCTTTACTCAGTCCCAAGTGACGTGGTGACCTCCATAATGTCTTCCATGCATGTCCTTGACTCCACATGCTCTCCTTCATCATTTCGCATGTTCCTAAGCATAATTAAATCACTTGCATTAGGTAGCGGTCTATCTCAGTAATATATAAACCTAGGAATGAATTCACCTGGCAATTAAGTTGGTGAGCATGAGCTCGAGTAAGTGGTCCTTGTATCACTTACTATAGATGAGTTGTGTGTGTAGGCTCGGGTGTATCCACGGGAGGGATGTCCTCATCACACATCTTCCAGTTAGAAGAGAGCCTAAAGATAAAAATGTTAATCCGAGCAAAATGACAGACTCTCCTACTAAAATGTTAGTCATGTATGATGTAACTGCTCACTTAAAGAAAATATCTGCTATGCTTTCTATATATGATGCTTTGTATCTTTCGTCTAATTTGCACAAGGCTTTTGTTATGGCACTTTTTTCCCTGAAGATTATAGAGTAGGAGTGTCGCAAACAGAGACAGAGGTAGCTGAGATCTTAAATATGATGTTCACTGAGGAGGACATGCTATTAGGTTATAAAAAGCATAATAGACCTCTTCTCATGTTTGGTGAGGTTGATGAGATGCCCATAAATTGCATAATGACAGATGGTGGATCTGCCATAAATTTATTACTCTTGCATACTCTAAAAAGAATCAGGTACTCCAAAAGGGACTTGAGCCGATCAAATGTGGTTGTTCATGGCTTCAATCAGTCTAGTTAAGAAGCTATGGGTACCATATCATTGGTTTTAAAGTTGGAAACATTATGCACACATGTCAACTTTCATGTGATTGATGTAGCTAGTCAACTTTCATGTGATTGATGTAGCTAGTCAACTTTCATGTGATTGATGTAGCTACCTCATATAATGCCCTATTGTGTCGCCCATGGTTGCATGAAAATCAACTTGTACCATCTACGCTACACCAATGCATCAAATACAGGGATTAGTTAGGAGAGATAGTACAGATATTTGCTGATAAAAAGCCCTTCACGATAGCTGAATCCTTCTATGCTGATACAAAATTCTACTTTGAGCCTGTCGATAAAGTGTACAAGCCAAAGTCAGTGTTTGTACCGGAGTCAAATTTCGTAAAGGTGTATCAATATATACAAAGTAACCAAAGGAAGAAAGGAGATCAATATTTTGTGTCATGAATAAATCATCCTCTAATAAAAGGTATTGAATTTCTGACACCCATACCTCCTTGGTACAACATAAAATAAAGTAAGCTCAAGATCAATTGCGTAACTCTAACAAAAGCACAATGAAAGTGGAACGGTGGTTCAAATCACCTTGTCAAATAGGGATGATGAATCGTTGCCTATTTATTTATATGACGATAAGGTTCTTTGTATGATGCAAACAATGGGTTATGATATCTTCAAAGGCCTTTCTTTGTGCAATGGCCAGGGGCAGCTTGCACCATTTCAAAAAGCATTAGACACAGCTTGAAGCCCTGGATGAAGATCAAACATTAAAGGAAAAGAGATATGGGTTGGGTTATGATGTCTATATGACATCGGTTGAATTTATAGACACAACAGCAGTGACTCCACAAATGGAGGACGGAATCAACCCACCATTGGTAAACTGAAAGAAATCAATATTGGAATGCCCACTGAGCCTCATCCAGTATATATTAGCAAACATTTATCTAAGGAAAGTAAGGAAGAATATCATAAATTTCTTTTTACAAATAGGGATGTGTTTGCTTGGACATATGAAGAAATGCTAGGGCTAGTCCCAGCCATGGCAGTACATCGCCTCGCTGTGCAAGAAGACGTTCCACCGGTCAAACAATCACAAAGGAGGTTTTGACCAGAAATACTCCCAAAGATAGATGCTGAGTCGATAAGCTCATAGCAGCCGGGTTTATTAAGGAAGTCAAATATCCTAAGTGGCTTTCCAAAATTGTTCCTGTTATGAAAAAGAATTGGCAAACCTGTGTATGTGTAGATTTTAGAGATTTGAATAAGGCATGTCCTAAAGATGATTTTTCCAATACCTATCTCTAAAATACTCATTGATGCTACTATGGGACATGAAATATTTTTATTTATGGATGGTTATTTGGGTTATAATCAAATAAAAATAGCTCCAGAAGATGAGGAGTTAACAGTATTCTAAACACCCAAAGGTATATTCTATTATAGGGTTATGCCTTTTGGACTTAAAAATATTGGTGCAACATACCAACGAGCCATGACAATTGTCCTTGATAGACTACTACACATTATCGTTGAGTGCTACATAGGTGACATTATTGTAAAATCAAAACACAAAAGAGATCATTTGAAACATCTCTCCATGGTTTTTGAATGTCTTAGACAACATAATTTGAAAATGAACCCAATGAAATGTGCCTTCGGGGTCTCTTCTAGAAAATTTCTTGGTTTTATAGTTACAATGCATGGGATCAAAATTGATCCAACTAAAGTAGAGGCGATTGTTAAAATGCCGCCACCTAAAAACCTTCATGAATTGAAGAGCCTTCAAGGTCAGTTAGCATATATTAGGAGATGCTAACCTTTTTCTCGGCTTATGAAAAAGGGTGGCCCTTTTCAATGGGATCAAGTATGCCAAAATGCATTATAGATATAAAAATACTTGATAAATACCCCTATTTTAAATGCACCAATTAAAGGGCGACGCTGATACTCATATTATGACCGCAATGGTCGATACTCGTATTTTGGCCATGATGGTCGATATGAAGACCACGATGGTCGAGACTCATATTAAGACCATGATGGTCGATGCTCATAGTCGATGCTCATATGACAACCGCAATGGTCGATACTCATATTATGACTGCAATGGTCGATACTCATATGTCAACCACGATGGTCGATACTGGTATTATGACCATGATGGTCGATACTCATATGAAGACCACGATGGTCGATATTTATATTTCGACCACGAGGGTCGACACTCATATTTCGACCACGATGGTTGACACTCATATTTCAACCACGTTGGTTGACGATGATGTTTCAACCATGTTGGTCGACCTTGATATCCTAACCACATTGGTCAATACTCATATCTTGACCATGTTGGTCGATACTCATATTTCAACAACGGTGGTCGATACTTGTATACGAAAATCAAAAGAGCACCGGGAAGTCCCAGATAATGCACATTCAACAACCGTCAACCACAGCTAGAACATGGCACGCTCGATTGAGTAATCAATGGATGGAGTCCAAATAGCCCACATCCTGCACGATCTCACACGAAGTCGGCTGTAGCGCCTGAACTGCTCGTTAGCGAAAAGATGAAATCAAACAAAGAAGTTGGCATAACTTCCCTCAAATAAATCCACCCTCTCATCCTTGCTCTCTAAATAGGGTGAAAAGTGAAGACTAGGTCGAGGTTTTTCTAGGGGGGGGGAGTGGGTTTTGGAGGATACACAAAAACACGGACGGAGGAGTTGCTGCTGGAGAAAAAGGCACTGAGCAAGATTTGTGAGAAGAAAAGAGGTGAGTGCAACCAATCAGGAAAGAAGGTGAAGTTCTTATTCTTCTTCATCTTCCTCTTGACTTTCGCTCCTCGGTCCAGCCATTGTGGTATGAATCAAGGAGCATTCTCTATATCCACTCCTCATGTCGCCTTTTGGTTCGACCATTGCGGTACAGATCAAGGTGCTTCATTTGGTTTATGTTCTAGCTTCCCTTGATTTGGTTCCATTAGTGGATAAAAGCCCGAAGAATGAGTGCTTGATCCCTCGTTTCTTAGGTTTGGTCCCTACAAATGGATACGAATCAAGGCAAGGTATAAAAACCTCATCTGCTTGATTCGGTCCCTCAAAATAGATACGAACTAGGAATGAGAAGTTGAAAAAGCACTCCACCTTCTCAATTCAATCCTCTTAAATGGATACAAATTAAGAGTGGATATATACTACCAAAAATAAAATAAAATAACCTTTGTTTGGGTTACGCCACATCTGCAAGCACTAAGTAGTGATAGTATAAATATAGGTCAGAGTAAAGCAATAAATTCACACATGTGCTCGATATTCACAAGCATTATGAAATATGGTAGCTACGATAATCTGCAAATCTGGTAGCTCTGACCATACCCAAATCCTGAAGTTATGACCATCTGCAAATTTGGTAGCTACAACCATCTGTTTCTACGACCAGTGAACTAAGTAAATGCCCATTAGCAACGACAAGATTGAAGACCATTTTCTTACATTTTGTAATTGTCATATCTTGTATTTTGTTATAATGTGTACGTTGGAATTCTTAATCAGGGGTTTTCTCACAAATAGATGTAATTAGCAAAATTCTTATGTAAATGTATTAATTTTCGAAGTAATGGACCTGCAATACCTGATTTCTTTGTTTCACATTCCTAATTAAATTTAATCAACTTGTCTCTAATAACGTGGAGGCAGGTTCATGCCTGTTCTTGACATTATCCCATCATCATGTGCCATCACACCAAAGGGATGAGACCACCCTCTTTGCCCATGTTCACACCTATGTTGGAACCCACACTAGGTCAATGCACATTAGTTAGCCAAGTCATACCCATTATGGACTTATGGATGTGCTGTTTTACACTGGGAGGCCATACAAGATTCAGTTCTTAGAGTTATCTGGGTGGTTTTACCACAATCCACACTCTTGTGCATCCACTGCACCAGCCCCTATACCATACCCCTAGATAGTTAAGCAAGTTGGGGGGTTTTAGAGCATAAAATATCCGCATTACAACATACCAACCACTCCCCACCAATGACTACCCAAATCAGGTTTTTCACATTGAAGTGATGCCAGGGCAAATTAATGCCCTTGAGTTTCTAAGCAAAACTAAGTATGGCATTTTAGATAGGACGTATAGCTAATGTTACCATTGTAGTATATAGGGTGACAATGGTTAAGTATTCAATTAATTCAATGAATGGGATATAATAGTATCACAATGTACCACGGGCATGTATCTAAAATGTTAAGGTGAATATATTTTTCATAATCAATATTAGCATGCAGTTTGATATCTTTAAAGAGAAATAATTTGCATGAAATGTAGGATTGACATGATTTAAGTATTATCTCACCTTGATCATAGGTGGATTGGTCTTGCGGATCTCGACTTGCTCTGGCATCATCATCTTCTTCTTCTTGGGCCTTAAACACTATTTACGTTGCACGAAAATTTGGATAGAAATTAGTAAAACCAAAATAAATTCAAATGAAAATACAATGAACTCCAAATTTATGAATTTAGTTCTAGCAAAAATATCTAGAATTTAAATAAATTTTAAAGCTTGTTTCATCAAATTTGGACTTAAAATGAATAAGTTATGCTCTTTTAAAGTTTGGGTTTCAATTAATTCTTGAAAATAAAATAGGAGAGAGAATTTCTCTTTCTATCAGGTCAGTCCCACTGAGATTTTTATTTTATTTTCTATTTATTTTCTTATTTACAATACCACGGTGTATGACAAGTGGGGCTCACAATTTTTAATTTCTTTTTGGATTATTCTTTCACTGTAAATGGCTACAATGGCTGACAGGTGGATCTATTTTGCTGTGTACATAGTGAATGGGGCCCATTTTTCAGTGACTCATATCCTTTTAACTAGTTTTAAATAATTTTTAACCTATGGGGACCACATGTCAGCGACATATTAGCACTAACTAATGATTATGGCCCACATATCAGCAATAATTTAACAACCTAAACTACCATCACTATCTTTAATTAATCCTACATTTGAACTAATGGCATGCTACAGTAGCATCATCCTCCCCCCGGTGAGAGGGAGGCTCACCATTGGCGAGGGGAGTGACAGCTGAACCTGAGCATGCTAAAAATGAAGTCCACATGGCCATGCGCACCTCTAGGCTAGGTATCGCTGGCCAATTTGGCTGGTGCGATGGCTGACAGCGAGCCCAGGCGGTGGTGGAATAGAGCGCATGGCTATATGGCTACTACATGGCAATTCAAGCCAATTATTTCTACAGAGAGCATATACGTGTATTCTCGAAGCTACCTAATGGCCTAGTTGAGCTTGGGAAAGGCGGGGGTGAACTCGTAGCGTGGACCCAAAGTGGAGTAGGAAGGAGCATAGCAGCACAAGTACTAGGCTTTGGCAACCTAAGTTGACGGTAGGGGTAGGTTGGTGGTGAGGTGTTAAGGCTCTGGTCAAGAGGAACGGCCGAGGGCCCCAATCGACCGGTTCTTGAGTCATCGAAGCTGGAGAAGATGAACTCACCAACAGGCTACAGGGTATTAGAAGGCGATTTCATGGAGGGGAGAGATAGTGGGGTGAGGGGAAGACTTGGAAGCATGCTTAGGCTTTTATAGGCGGTGCAAAGGGCTGGCAATGTGGGAGCTCTTTATGGTGGTATGGTAGTAGTGGTGAGCAGCGTGGCTCAGCATGGCCATAGGGCAGGGCATGGCTGTAGGAGGCGCGGGGCGACATGGGAGCACACAACACTATGTGGGAGTAATGGCGCATGGGTATGGCCAAGCACGATGCGGGGAGGGGTGATGAGGTGACGTGCGCCATTGCACGGTGGGGCATGGCACACGAGAGAGAGAGAGAGAGAGAGAGAGAGAGAATGGAGAGGAGAGGCTAGGGGTGTAAGAAGGACATGTGTTGCGTGGCATGGGCATGCACGGCTCAGGCACAGGGGTGCTAGAGTGCGCGCTAGTGCAGAGAGGGCTCAACTAGGCTGGCCTTGGGCCCAGTGGGCCAGAGGAAAGAGGCTGGTGCCCAATGGGCCAAACCCACTCCATTTTTCAATTTAATTTTGAATTTTTTGGTATTTTATCTATTTGATTTCATTTTTAAACGCTAACTCAATTCGAGGCCAAATCACCTTGAATTTGACCTAGATTTATATTTGAATTTTCTAGCATCTGTTAGGGTCCTATTGGAGCCCCTGCATGGCTGTGGGATAGGACTTCCAATGGGTTTTCTTGATTCATTATAATTACTTTCGATTTTATAGTTGAGTTTTACTCAAAATGTTTGTTATTGGATTTAGTTTCTCTTTGCTTGTAGTTTGTTTCTAGATTTACATTTCTATTATTCGTGTTAGGACAATTTAAAATCATATTTTATTCTGAGGACTGAACACCTAATTTATTTTGATGTTCACCATTGCCTATTTTCAAATCTTCAACTCTTTCAACTAGCTTTGTATTGTTAACAGAATTTGTACTATAAGTTTCGTACTTCATTTTTTGGATCATCTTTTGGATTTACATTTACATTTTAATTATATTCTTATTAATGGCCACTTTTCTACTTACTTCTATTGTCTTGAAATTTGCCCTTTCTTAGGAACCTCAATCAAAACAATTAAGTTCCATAAAAATTCAATTGTAACAAGATGCAAAGCAAAAAAAAATTTAAATCTTACACTTTTTCAAGTACCTGGAGCTATTACAAAACATACCCCCTTAAAAGAATCTTGACCCCAAGATTTAGCCTAGTGTAAGAACAAATAGGGGTAGTCTATCCTTAATCGATCTTCATGCTAGCAAGTGGTTTCTTTCTTGGTATGATTATTCCATTGAACTTTGCATAGGTGAATGGTCATGTTCCTTGTCATCTTGTCTACAACATCAAGGGTCTTGATAGGATGCTCCTAGTAGGTCAAGTCATTCTTTAGCTCAATTGCCTCTAGTGAGGTTTGATCTTCTAGCACTCGAAGACATTTCTTGAGTTGAGAAACATAGAACACATTACACACATCGGCTAGACTAGCGAGCAGCTCTAGCTGGTAGGCTACTTCTTCTTTCTTGGTCACGATTGAGAATGGCCCAACATATTGCCGCACAAGCTTGCCTTTGACCTTGAACATTCTAACTCCTTGCAAGGGCGATATCTTTAGGTAAACTTATTCTCCAATCTCAAAGCTGAGTGGTCTACACCTCTTGTATGCATAATTATTTTGTCTTGGTTGGGCTGTATACAATCGCTCCCTAATCAGACGGACCTTCTCTTCAGCTTGCTTCAAGGTGTTTGGTTTGAAGATATAACCTTCTCCTACGTTGGCCCAATGCAAGGGAGTTCGACACTTTCTTCCATATAAGGCTTTGAATAGGGACATCTTCAGACTGGATTGATAACTATTGTTGTAGGCAAATTCAGTGTAGGGTCGACATTTCTCCCAATCCTTGGTGAAATCCAAAGCACAGTCTTGAAGCATATCTTCGAGGATCTAGTTCACTCTGTCTGTTTGGCCATCAGTCTGGGGGTGATAGGCAGTACTAAAATCTAGGTATGTATCGAGTGCTTCAAGAAGGCTAGCCCAAAAATGAGAGGTGAATTATGAACCCTAATATGAGACTATCCTTTTTGGCACACCATGCAAGCACATGATGCGTGACATGTATAACTCTGCCAACTTGTCTCCTTTATAGGTAGTTCTAATGGGAATAAAGTGGACAACCTTTGTTAATTTGTCCACTATGACCCATATAGCATCAAACCCTGATTTGGTTCATGGCAACCCAATGATGAAATCCATTCCAACCTCCTCCCATTTCCATAGGGAATTTGCAATGGCTAGAACAACCCTGCTAGTCTCTGATGTTTAGCTTTAACCCTCTAGCATACATCACAACAGACAACATGCTTAGTGATGTCTCTCTTCATTTGTGGCCACCAATACCACTACTTCATGTCTTGGTACATTTTGGTACTTCCGAGTTGGAGGGAATATGTTGAGTTATGGGCTTCCTTAATTGTTAATTTCTTACACTCCTTTTAGTGGGGAACAAAGATGCATTTTCCATACCACAAGAAATCTTGTAGGTGCTCAATCATCTTAGAAGCCTTTCCTTTTGCCATCAAGCACTTGAATCAAAGTATACTTGGGTTCTCCTTCTTGGTGGCTATAATCTATTCTTCTATGCTAGGTTGTACTTCCATAGTAGCTATGGAACCTTGCTCTATTATCTCTAAGTTGAGAGCCCTCAATTCCTTATGAAGCTCAGGTTGTTGTTCTGAAACCATGATGTTGTTGCAGTATGACTTGCGACTCACGGCATTAGCTACCACATTAGCCTTGCCTGGGTGGTAGTGAATGCCTAAGTCATAATCGTTGATCAATTCTAGCCATCTTCTTTGCCTCAAGTTGACATCTGGTTGATGAAGATATATTTGAAGCTCTTGTGATCGGTAAATATATCATAGTGATTGTTGATCAAGTAATGCCACTAGATCTTCAAGGCATGAAGTACTAAAGTTAGTTCCAAGTCATGGGTTGGCTACTTCGCTTCATGAGGGCGACACTATCTTGACTCATATGCCATGAGCCTTCCTCCTTACATGAGTACACACCCAAGGCCTTGACGTGAGGCTTCACAGTATACCTCCAAGTCCTTGTGTATGTCTGGTAGGACTAACACAGGGGTGAAGGTTAGTTTCTTCTTCAACTCTTGGAAGCTTTCTTCATATGCTTTTGTCCATTCAAACTTCTCGTCCTTCTTGAGCAGGTGTGTCAATGGCTTGCCAATTTGAGAAAATCATTCAATAAATCTTCTATAATATCTAGCTAATCTGAGGAAACTTTGTACATTGGTCACGATGGTGGGTTGCTTCCACTTTGCAACAGCTTCTATCTTGGTTGGATCCACGGATACACATATAGTAGAAACTATATGGCCGAGGAAGCTAATGTCCTTTAGCCAGAATTCACAGTACTGTACTTGGCTATAACTACTATTCTTTTAGCTTTTCTAGTACTAATCATAGATGCTTAGCATGTTTTTTGTATTTTGGAATAGATGAGGATATCATGAATGAATACTACCATGAACTTGTCTAGGTATTCCATGAAGACATTATTCATGAGATTCATGAAATAAGCCAGAGCATTGGCTAAGCCAAAGGACATGACTGTAAACTCATACAATCCATATCTGGTGGTGAAGGCTAACTTCAGAGTGTCCTCGACCCTAATATTTAACTGATGGTAACCCAACCTTAGGTCAATCATACTATGGCTCCTCCAAACTGGTCGAATAGGTCATCAATCATAGGTAGTGGGTACTTATTCTTGATGTAATTTCATTCAAAAACCTATAATCCACACACATTCATGCAGTGCCGTCTTCTTTACAAAGAGCACTAGGATCCCCTAGGTGAGGAACTGGGATTGATGATGCCCTTATCCTCCAATTCTTGGATTTGCTTCTTCAGCTCTTCTAGTTCATTGCCAATCATCTTATAAGGTCTCTTGGAAATTGGGGTAGTACCAGGCATTAAGTTGATGATAAACTCTAGGTCCCTGTTTGGTGTCATACCTAGCAACTCTTCGGGGAACACTTTATGGTAATCTTGCACTACTAACATTCCTTCCAAGGGCACAATCCTCCAAATGATGGACTACATGGCCCAAAGGATAAGGTCGATCTACATTTACTTCTAAGGTTAACCTAAGGCATTTGGTCAGGCTTACGTTTCTAGTGGCACAATTTATTACTTCTTGATGTCTTGCTAGCCAATCCATTCCTAGTATGATATCCAAGGTCTGTGAGTTTAGCACTATCATGTCTGCTAGGAACCTAAATTTGTTTCATGGTAATATCTACCCTAGGGCTTACTAATAACCCTAATTCTTTCATGGTAATTTCTACCCTAGGGCTTACTAATGTGGCAGTTTTAAGGTCCCTGGGTGAGCTAAGTGTCATGGGCTTCTTTAACCTAAAGGTTGGTAGTTTAAGTTTCTCAACATTTATCCTTGTTATGAAAGAATGTGAAGCTCTAGAATCAAGAGAACTTGTGCATGCTCTAATTTCATAGAGAACGTACCCATCAAGACACCTACAGCTTGCTGAGCCTCTTTAGCTGTGGTGTGGTTCACCCAGCCATGATTTGGAGTCGAGGTTATCCGAGTTGTCTGAGGAGTTCGATATCCCTTATTGGGGGCTGACACTTGTCCATGGCCTAGTGTGCTTTCTAGGTTAACTTTTGTAGTTGTCATCTAGCATTGTGGGCAGCTGTAGGTGAAATGCCCCTTCTCGTTGCAACTGTAGCAGTTGAGGTTGGTGATAGAGTTTGTCCTAGTGGATTGGCCTACAGGGTCTGGAGTCTAAATGAACTGATGCTAGGGCATGGGGTTGGGGCTAGAATTTTTGTGGGTTGAGTTGGCCTCGGGATGGAGGGGTTGTTGAAGAACCTCTGAATGAACCTCTCTTGCAGCCTTTGGATAGCTTGCTTGCATTGCGACTAACCTCAAAATTCTTTCTTTCATTCTCTAGGATGAGTGTTTTGTTGACAAGATGGCAGAAGCTAGAGAAGTCCTGGATGATTAGCTGTACATGTAGATCCTCGTTCATGCCCTCAAAGAATCTATCAATCGTATCTTTGAAATCTGCCACATATTTTGGAGCATAGTGGGCTAGCTAGTTAACCTTTAAGAGGTACTCATTGACTGACATGTTCCCTTATTTTAGGGTGTGGAATTCATTTTTCTTCATCCACATGACCCCTACAAGAACAAAGTTGGTCCTAAATGTTGCCTTGAATTCTCTCCAAGGAATGGCCTGATGGGCTTGGTTAGCTTGGTTGGCTTGTCCTTCTACGTCTACACTCTCTCTCCTACAACTGTTCCTTCTCCTTCAGCTTCCCCCTCGGATTCATTCTCAGACACAGGGCTCTCATTACCTCGAGCAGACAAATAGTTCTTCCATCATGCTATGGCTACTCCTTTCAGCTGGTGGGTGGCAAAAATCACTCTATCCTCCTCAGCACATTTGGCAAGCTATAGATTCTTTTCAGAATCTCGAAGCTCGTCCTCAGCCTTGAGTTGTTCACCAATAGAGGAAAAGGTCAGGGGCCGAGTGAAAGATCAAGCTCCATTAAGTTGGTTTTTAAACTACCTATTCACCCCATCTAGTCAGCCTTCTCGATTTTACATTGAGTTCTTAGGAAGTCGACCAACTTGGAGCTTCGATTGTTGGCATTTGCTTGCTGGCCGGTGTAGATAGCGTGGTGGATCTGGGTCTGCTGTGCCATGATCTACACCATGGTGGGATTGATTGGTGGGGATGGAAGATTGATTCCTTGTCCACTGCCTCTCCCACATCTAGCTGGAGGTGCTCCTTGGTTGGCACTGACGTTGGCTTGCACCTCGGGATTGGCATTAGCCTGGGCCCTAGTGATTCTCTGGGTGGCCATCTGTGGAAACTATTTTCACTTAGCACTAGAGCCTAGGTGGTGGGTCATCAGCCCTTAAAATCATGACAGAAATCATTCAAATAAGATAAACAATGACAAGGAATATAATACAAGGCCCATCTTGGCCACATACCATTCATAATAAGGGGATCATATGGATCAATGTATAGCACTTAAGCTATGTTGAGCCATGAAGTCATATTACAATGCCGGAGTCCACAATGTCTACTACTACAGTACATCACTGCAAGGTCATTACTAATTATAGGGGACTAGTGTTCACTATTTTTGCCTACTCCATGAAGCTAGTGCCTAGACAAGTGGGGCTGTAGTCTAGTGAGTAGGGATGGAAACGACTGCCACTGAAGTTGGATGAGCCTGAACAAGAGCGAGAGCAGCTACGATTGCACCCTTAGTGGGTCCCTCTGAGAGTGACGGTCACCGATGGGAAGGGTGTTGTATGCTCTTGAGGGCGATGATTCTTGTGTGAGGCCCACTAGCCTGGGTTGGGATGAAGCAGATTTGCGGAGACAAGGGAGGTCCGACAGGTGCTGGGGCATGTATGGACATTGCTACTACTGTCCACTAAAGCTCGGCGAGGGTGGAAGCTTTCTACTTTTCCACCTTAGTGAGTACCTTCTTGCATCGAGGAGGTTGCTCACAGAGGTTCACCACATGGCTGATGCTGGTGACCAGGAGTTGGCGAAGGTCGGTGATCTCTTCTAGTGCCTAGGTGTAGGTGGCCCCCATGGCTCATGTGAGATGGACCTGGACGGTAAGCATCGGGTCATCTTCTACCACCGGAACAAAAGTCTCATTATGGTGTGCTCCCTCCCAGTGGGTTAGGTAGAAGTAGAATAGGGATGACATCAGTGTAGCCCAATGTATCTCACATAGCTGAGCGGTGGCTAGGCGGGCAGCATCTTGGAGAGCGTTGGTGGCCATACTTCTCTGGTGGAGACTCTTGAAGGTGTGGGGTTGGTGGTCTCCCTCTCGGGTATAAATGAAGACTTCCATAATACAATATTCCCTAACTCCTTCTGAAGTCTTGCATCCTCGAAATATGGGCTGGTGGTTGTAGCCCAGGTACTGCAGCAGCTTGTGCAGGATCTCTGTGAAGTCTCATTCGTCTTGTCTGTGGGTGAAGTAATCCCATGGACCATTGGCTGCTACTCCGGCCATCTATAGGTTGAAGCACCAAGTATCAGTATCCATGTAAAATATAAAAGAAGGAAGACGAGTCCAGAGCTAAGAGTGATAAGGAGAAGCAATAATATGCTATTTTTTAGGAATTCCTTTTACTAGTTTTGAAATTAAGTCATGTGATCCTATCTAATGACCATTCTAAGGTTTTACCCTACATTCATATGCTCTGATACCAGCTCTGTCAAACCTAAATTTTTCAATCTAGAATTCTCTGTGATTCCACCACACTATTCTCTAGATTAGTAGATAGTGCTCATCGATATATTGCTGAATCATTTCATACATCGCTTGAATCATACCATACATTAATAGCATACCTGCATTAAAATACACTACCTTGGGTGACAGTTTACATGAGGGCCGATTAGGCTAAATGTTAACAATACACAAAAGCAGAAGCGGAAGTAGAAGTAAGTAGGTCCACAAACATCCACAAGCAAGTGACTAGGCTAAAAGTGAATGACAGATATTATCTAAGTTTAGATAATATATGTGTACACAATCTCCTTCAATCTGCTTATCTGGGACAAGCGTGCAAAGCGAAACGTCCTAATTCCCTTCATCAGCTCCTCCATCTGGACCGGGTGCGACGTCGTAGGCATGAAGGTCTTGCTCACCTATTTCTGATTTCAGCATGTGTGTGTGAGCATAAACCACCGTGCTCCACGAGCTAATACACAGGATGCATTATTATAGATGCAAGACTAAACAAGGCTAGCTATGGTTCTTTTGCCAAAATGTTTTAGTTGTCAATTACCAATAATAATTCAGGAGATAGCCTTCTTGAGGACCTGGGTGTAAATAGTAAAAAGGGGATACGTACGTGAAAATAGAATGTTTGGAATTTTAGAGGGGAGCTAATTTCCTGAAACGAATCATACAGGGAATTTGAGTTGTTCTCATGCCAAGATAAAATTAAGGGATCGTGGAGAGAGATAAGCCTAATACCAGAAATCAAAAAACCTTGCGAGTTTTCTTTTCCGTGCACCGACGCCATCTTCCTGCGCGTCGCACGCAACGCTGGCAGTGTGGCCGTTGTCCATCGCATCGCTAGCTCACCTTTGCCATAGCTCCAGTCAATCTGGCCAGCACCTCGCCAGTCTGCGCTTGCCACGCGGCTGTTCTCCTGCGCCTGTCGACACTTCCCATGCACGCGCAAGGCCAACGCTCGCGCATGAGCGCGCGATGCCTGCTGGAGTTTCCATGCCGGAGCCGCATCTTCAAGCCATGCCTGCCCGGGCGGCCCACCTGACCGTGTTGCCGTGTGGTGGTCGATCGCCACGTACACCAGCACAACTTCACCAGCGTGTTGCTTCATCCGCCGCACGCCAAATATTTCCCGCGCGCGTTGCCATCGCCCCACGTCTGCCCGCGCATGGGCGCACGCACCGCCTGCCATAGCTTGTCTACTCACTACTACAGAAAGCCTCATAGTAGACGCCTCATCACAGACGGTTTTGTGAAACCGTCTCTGATGAACACTATTACAGACGGTTGTAATTAGGAGGCCGTCTGTGGTATTTGTGGCGGGAAAATGGATTATCACAGGCGGTTATTACCGAAGTATCACAGACGGTCTGTATTAAAAACTGTCTGTGATAATCCCATATTATCACAGACGGTTTTTAATATAAAACCGTCTGTGATAAGCTAATTATCACAGACGGTTTTTAATAAAAAACCGTCTGTGATAATTCACAGACGGTTTTTAATAAAAAACCGTCTGTGATAATTCACAGACGGTTTTTAGTTAAAAACCGTCTGTGATAATGGCTAAGGCATTTATTGCGCTGCTCAGACTGCATCTGTCTTCATTTCGATCCAGATCTATCCACTGCTGCGCACTTTTTCACTCGGGAGGAAGCTAGGCGATTTCAGGCCAGTTAATTTGGTGGGAAGAGGCAGAGATTGAGCTTTGAATATTCAGTCTTTCCTGGTTGCTCTAGATATGGTTAGTAATGTAATTTATTTTTTCTTTAATTGCATTACAATTTAGGTCTAAGTAATCCATTAGTGGTTATTGAAGATGGTTAATTTGTAAAATTGTTGGTTATATAATAGCTGTTGTGTTTGTAATATGAATTGAGCTAGCAAATTAAGTCTCAATATAATAAATGTGGCCCGTATATATGTAGTTATAATTAGTTAATCTAGATTTTAATACTAAGTTGTTATATATGTACGTAACGTAGGACCGAAGCTGGATGTATGCCGCGAGCCGTGTGAGTGAAGAGTACATTAATGGCGTTTCTGCTTTTATAAGAGCCGCCGAGGAGGATATGTTGAATAAGGCGGTGGAATATATGTGCTGTCCATGCACTGACTGCGAGAATTTGAAGATGTTTAAGAACCGAGGGCAAATTGTAGCGCACTTGATTCGGAGGGGTTTCAAAAAAGATTATACGTGTTGGACCAGTCATGGCGAAGTGAATGATCATATGCCGCCGGATGACATCGTCGGTGAAGTGAATGATATGCCCCCGGATGACATCGCCGGCGAAGTGAATGATATGCCCCCGGATGACATCGCCGGTGAAGTGAATAACATGCCGCCGGTTGATGTCGATTGTGGCTCGGATTCGGATAGGTTGCACGATGATAATCTGAATCAGATGCTTCGCGATGTAGAAGAGAACTATGATGAGAGAGAGTATGTTAAATTTCGTGGCTTGATGGAGGACTCAGAGAAACCTTTGTACACGAGCTGCAAGTACACGAGGTTGTCGGCCGTGCTTGAACTGTTGAAATTGAAGGCAAGCAACGGTTGGTCCGACAAGAGTTTCACGGCGCTGCTAGGTCTTTTAGCGGACATGCTTCCGGAGGGAAATGAGTTGCCTAAAACCACGTATAAAGCCAAGAAGGTTCTTTGTCCGTTGGGAATGGAAGTAGAAAGAATACATGCATGCCCGAACGACTGTATCCTCTACCGTAAAGAGTATGCAAACATGCATGTATGTCCGGTGTGCAACGCATCCCGATACAAACGTAACAATCAATCAGATGATGGCGAGGGAACAGAGGCGAAGAAAGGACCTCCTGCTAAGGTGGCATGGTATTTTCCTATAATTCCCCGTTTGAAAAGTTTTTTTGCAAATCCAAAGGAGGCAAAACTGCTGCGTTGGCACTCGGAGGAGCGCAAGAAGGATGGAATGATAAGACACCTTGCTGATTCCGCGCAGTGGAGAAACATCGATAGGAGTTTTGCAGAGTTCGGTGCAGAACCAAGGAATATAAGGTTTGGACTGAGTACAGATGGAATGAATCCTTTCAGTAGCATGAGCAGCCGACACAGCACATGGCCCGTGACTCTCTGCATCTATAACTTTCCTCCTTGGTTGTGTATGAAGCGAAAGTACATTTTGCTGTCGATACTTATTCAAGGGCCAAAACAACCTGGGAATGATATCGATGTGTTCCTAGCTCCGTTGGTGGAAGATCTAAAAGTACTGTGGAACGAAGGGGTACAGGTATGGGATGCATACAAACGAGAGAACTTCACTCTGCGCTCCTTATTGTTCTGCACCATAAATGATTATTCTGCCCTTGGTAACCTATCAGGCCATAGTACAAAAGGTGCCAAAGCTTGTACTCACTGTTTAGATGGTACCGAGAGTGTGTGGCTGAGACACTCACGCAAAACCGTCTACATGCGTCACCGCCGGTTCCTTCGGAGGGCTCACCCATACCGCAAGATGAAGCAACAATTTGACGGAGAGAAGGAAGACGGTTCAGCTCCAAGGCATTTAAGGGGACACGAGGTTTATGATATGGTTAAGGATTTAGATGTTGTCCTCGGAAAGGGACGTAAATTGAGGGCTCATGAGAAGAACACCTGGAAGAAGAGATCAATATTTTGGGACTTACCTTATTGGGAGTACCTAGATGTTCGGCACTGCATCGACGTCATGCACGTAGAAAAGAATGTGTGTGACAGCTTGATTGGTCTCTTACTGAACATCCGTGATAAAACAAAGGACGGCGTCAACGCACGGCTTGACTTGGCTGACATGGACATCAGGCCTGAGTTAGCACCGACACACACTGATAATGGACGAACGTACCTTCCCCCTGCGTGTTACACTCTGTCCAAGGCTGAGAAAACAGAACTGTGCCAGTGCTTGCATGGTGTCAAAGTTCCGTCTGGTTACTCCGGCAACGTGAAGAAACTTGTTTCGATGCAAGATTTGAAGTTAAATGGCATGAAGTCTCATGATTGTCATGTGCTGATGACACAGATGCTCCCTATTGCAATTAGAAATATTTTGCCGATCAAAGTCCGAGAGACAATCATGAGGCTATGTTATTTCTTTAACACAATTGCTCAGAAGGTCATCGATCCCGAAGGACTAGATGCTCTGCAGGACGAGGTGGTGATGACTCTATGTCACCTTGAAATGTATTTCCCTCCTTCGTTTTTCGATATCATGGTCCATCTCATTGTTCACGTTGTGTGGGAGATAAAAATGTGTGGGCCCGTATTCCTACGTAGCATGTACCCATTTGAGAGGTTCATGGGAATTCTCAAGTCCTACGTACGGAATCGTTCTCGGCCGGAGGGCAGCATCGTCGAAGGTTATGCAAGCGAAGAGGTCATTGAGTTTTGTGTCGATTATATGGCTCAGATTCAACCGATAGGTGTCCCTCAATCTCGTCATGAGGGGAGGCTGAAGGGTCTCGGAACTATCGGAAGGAAAGCAATCACTCCAGATATGGACACGTATACTCAAGCCCATTTCACGGTGTTGCAACACATGACTGAAGTGGCCCCTTATGTGGACCAGCACAAGGATGTGCTTCGGCAACAAAATCCGGAGCGGCCGGATGTTTGGATCATGAGGCAACACAACCGTTGGTTCAACCAATGGTTGAAGGAGCAAATCGCTAGGAGCTAACCGAGTGAGACGCTGACATGGTTGGCAAAAGGGCCGACATTTACAGTTGTGACATGGCAAGGATATGACATAAATGGGTACACATTCTATACGCAGTCTCAGGATGTCAAGAGCACTAACCAGAACAGCGGTGTCCGCATAGATGCATTCAGTACCGATGGGTCGAGAAACTCGTACTATGGCTTCATAGAAGAGATTTGGGAGCTCGACTATGTGGTTTTCAAAATCCCCTTATTTCGCTGCCGTTGGGTGCATCTCCCACAGGTGAAGGTTGACAAGTACGGTGTCACGACCGTGGACCTCCAACGTGTCGGGTACAAAGACGAACCATTCGTACTCGCCAATCAAGTTTTTCAAGTTTTCTATGTAACCGACCCGGGAAATAAGAAACGCCATGTAGTTCTTCATGGAAAAAGGAGAATTGTTGGAGTGGAGAATGTAGTGGACGAGGAGGAATACAATCAATTTGACGAGTTACCTCCTTTTGGAAATGGCATAAGGGTCGACGATCAACAACGTGACGAAACTAGTTACGTACGCATTGATCATGATGAAGGGCTAATTTTTAAAGGAAATATGTGAAAATTTTGAAGATGTATATGTGAAAATGTGTGATGTAGTCAATTTTGAGATGTATATGTGAAAATGTGTGATGTAGTCAATTTTGAGATGTATATGTGAAAATGTGTGATGTAGTCAATTTTGAGATGTATATGTGAAAATGTGTGATGTAGTCAATTTTCAGATGTATATGTGAAAATGTGTGATGTAGTCAATTTTCAGATGCATATGTGAAAATGTGTGATGTAGTCAATTTTGAGATGTATATGTGAAAATGTGTGATGTAGTCAATTTTCAGATGTGTATGTGAAAATGTGTGACAAAAATGAATGCAGACTGATAAAATGTGTAAATGAATGCAGCTGGTAGGTAGTTGATCATGAATGCAGATGGTTGGCTGTTGATCATGAATGACTACAGTTGGGCACAGTCTTATCACAGACGGTTCTAAACTTAGAACCGTCTGGGATATGAATATCACAGACAGTTCGAAGTTTAGAACCGTCTGTGATAAGCCTACTATCTCAGACGGTTCTAAACGTAGAACCATCTGAGATAGTATGCTTATTACAGACGGTTCTAAGTTTAGAACCGTCTGTGATATTCATATCCCAGACGGTTCTAAGTTTAGAACCGTCTGTAATAATCCGCTATATATACCCGTGTCTAGGGTTTTCCGTGTATTATGCAGTTATTCTAATATCTAAATCCCGGTCTGCCTCCCCCGAGCCCTCGCCGCCGCCTCCCTCGAGCCCTCGCCGGCCGCCTCACTCGAGCCCTCCCCGGCCGCCTCACTCGAGCCCGTCGTCGCCGCCGCCTCCTCCTCCTCCTCCGTCTCCGTCCCCGGGGCCTCCTCCTCCTGCGTCGCCGCCGCCTCCTCCTCCTCCGTCGTCGTCGCCTCCTCCTCCTCCGTCGTCGCCGCCTCCTCCTCCGTCACCAAAACCCTAAGGTCATCAAATCCCTCCCCGAGCTTCATGCTTACTGTTAGGGTTGATACTTCATACTGATGCCTGTGGGATTTACAGTTGCTCGATGATAATAAATTCATATACTGAGATTGGTTCATTCGGTCTTTGAGCTCTAATAGCTGTTATATACAATCTTCCATATACTGAGATTGCCTGTGGGATTTACAGTTGCTCGATGATGATAAATTCATATACTGAGATTGGTTCATTCGGTCTTTGAGCTCTAATAGCTGTTATATACAATCTTCCATATACTGAGATTGCCTGTGGGATTTACAGTTGCTCGATGATGATAAATTCATATACTGAGATTGGTTCATTCGGTCTTTGAGCTCTAATAGCTGTTATATACAATCTTCCATATACTGAGATTGCCTGTGGGATTTACAGTTATGGCATGTTATTAAATTGAGCTCTAATAGATTGGTTCATTCGGTCTTTGAGCTCTAATAGCTGTTATCTGTTATATACAATCTTCCATATATTCCTGTCTGAATATATGCATGCTGAATATATCTTGATCTTGAGATTGTAGAGTTTGTATCTAGAGCTCAAAAGACTGAATTCATTATTTGGCATAACCAATCAAGGAAGAGTATATGATTTAGTAGCGGGACGGCCAAGATTAATCTTGTGCAACCCTACAATTTGAGAGCACATATTCATGTTGAGACTGTTATTGATTCTATTATTTGGTTTATAGTATTAGCAACTAAAGTAGGTGCTAAGATAGGCACATCACCCCCTCTCTATGTCCATATCACCCCCTCCCTTCTCCCCCTCCCCTCTACTCCTCTCTTCCAATTCAATATGATCACATTCTCATCTTATCTTAATAGACCCACAAAATGAGCAACATGTCACCCGCGCATTCTTCAGCATCATCGCCGGAGGCGTCCGCTCCAACATCAAGACGCCAAGGAAGAGGGATATCAAAGAAGCCTCAGAGCCGACAGACCATCACAGCGGTAAACGCAGCTGGGGTCCCTATCCTTCCTAAGCAAGCGGTAAACGCATTCCGAACCATGGTCGGAATAGTTGCACGACAACGAATTGAGATCACGTACAATTCGTGGAAGAACGTGCCTGATAGTCGGAAACGTGAGCTGTGGACCGAAATTTTGGCATCGTTCGAGTTTCCAGAAGAACACTTACACGCTGTGGAACGACAAACCTACCAAGCGGCGTGCAAAGCATGGAAGAACTTCAAGAGCACGCTTGTCAAGAAATACGTGGAGACGAACGAAACGCCTTTCACTACATACCCATTCCTGGAACCACAATGGGAAGAGTTCAAGGCGATGAAAACGACCGAAGAGTTCAAAAGTACAAGTTTGGCGCACAAGGCCCTCCAGGCAAAAAACACGCACCCCCACAGACTTGGCACAGCTGGGTATGCGGGTAAAATCCCGCAATGGAGGTTGGAGGATGAGCTGGCAGCTGCAGAGGACATCGCCCCGCCGTTTTCCAATATCCCGGATGACCGCGCCCGAAATTGGCTTAGAGCAAGGTCATCTACAATGACATCGGGGGAAGTCTCCTTTCGAAACCCTGCAGACCAGCAAGTGTCCCAGCGCTTGGTAAGATATCGATCAAACTACGTAGCTTGTAATTACTCCACAACTTCGTACGAATTGAAATGACATGTCGTGCTCTTGCAGGAAGAGCTGAGTTTTCAATCTACGGAGGGATCATTCCAGGGAACAAGGGAGAATGATATGCTCTCCGTGGCCCTGGGAAACAAGGAGCACCCGGGCCGTACGAGAGGCCTTGGGCTTTACGTTCCATGGAAACATGGTTTCCAAGATGACTCTGACATGTATCGGCGTAGGAAGAGAAACAAAGGCGAGCGTGACGCACAACTACGAGAAGAGATCAAGGCATCTCTTAAAGAGGAGCTACTGGGTTC
Source organism: Dendrocalamus latiflorus (assembly GCA_017311315.1). Taxonomy (NCBI): domain Eukaryota; kingdom Viridiplantae; phylum Streptophyta; class Magnoliopsida; order Poales; family Poaceae; genus Dendrocalamus; species Dendrocalamus latiflorus. Next base: position 18,142,243 of record CM029659.1, on the reverse strand, counting down.
GATGGCTGATATAATCAGAGATGAGGTGCGGAAACAGACAGAAAGTCAGCAGGCCTCAACCGCCGCTGCTGCGCTAGCTAGCCCGCACAACCGTCCGAGTAGCTGCGCGTCCAATCCGACGCAAATCCAGTCCAAATTTCCTGTGGATGACATCCAGGTAATAATTATTACCTCTCGAATGCTTGCTCCATTGGTAGGCCTATTCGAGTAGCTAATTTTGTATCGTTATGTAGGAGCCTACGAATTGCAAGCTCCAAGTGAGATATGGCTCCGTTCCCTTGTACGCTGCTTGGGGCCAGGCATATTCGTCTGGTATCGGGGCCATGGTGCACGGTCAAGCTTTAGCGCCAGGCTTCGCAAAAGTTAATGTGGATGGTGTGCATGTCAATTTTGAGGTGGTCCCACTACCGAAGCCCCCCAACGACGAGATCATGACTCTAGGATAGGCCATCGGAACATTCATCCAGTGGCCCAAAAGCGACATCTCCCTGGAGTCTTCTTCACCGGTGGCAGCACCAGAGCAACATGCACTGGTTCCATCTCCATTACAACACCAGTCGGTTCCACCACCGGATACTGCACCGGTGCTATCTCCACTGGTCATACTCTCGCCAGAGCAACTTGCACTGGTGCCATCTCCATTACAAGACCAGTCGGTTCCACCACCGGATACTGCACCGGTGCTATCTCCACGGGTCCTATTCTCGCAAGAGCAACTTGCACCGCTGCTGCCGACTGCCGTTAAGTCGGCCTATAGCCCAAGCAGCAAGGGCAAAGCAAAGAAGACCAATGATGATATTTCGTACCTACCTTTGGCCCGCAAATTCGTGCTTGGTCAGCCGTTGCTCGAGGAAAAATACCTCGAAAAGCTACCATATAGTTGCACGCAATTGCACATGTGGTATATGCAGCAGTCCAATAAGCTAGAGGGAGAACGGACCTCAAGTATCACTGTCAAATTCACGCCGGATGATTTACACCACAATCTTCAAGAGTGTATGTTCGTGGTCGCCTTTGAGGATTTATTCGATCTGTTCACGTTCAACGCTCTTGACGTCTCAATCCTTCGATGCTGGACGCTGTAAGTGTGTACAATCACAGTCTCCGTTAATGTCATACCGATAAATGCCATATCTAATTTTTTGCTTTCGTGTGTATATATAGACACATGCTGATTAAAGCTAGATCATCCAACTTATCAGTTGGTTTCTTCGACCCACAATTGGTCGCCAAGCAAACCATTGACCAGGATACACCCCTCGTCGAGAGGTACATTGCAGCAGGACTGCTGGGTTGCGTCAAGAAGGATTATGTACTTATGCCCTTCCTTCAAAACTTTCATTGGATTTTAGTAGTAATTGTACCAAAATGGAACAAGGTATTTTACCTTGATTCCCTAAGTAAGAATAAAATGGACTTCACAGTTCTCAGCCAAGTAATCGATAGGTAAGCACATATTTCCCATACATATCTACATTGTACTTTCTTTCCTTCCGAATGATTAAGGTTAACTTTTTCGAATTACGTAGGGCGTTTGCCACCTACATTGAAAAGGGAGGTGACTCGAAGCGCGGGGCCAAAGGCTTGCTGACACATGTTCGAGATTTTAAGGTATTCGCTATTTCACATTAATTAATCCTATGCAACAGTTGGTACTAATGCCTCTTGAACTAACACATTCCATTTTTTGCAGTGTCACCAGCAGGAGCCGGGCAACACATGTGGATACTACGTTTGCCAACATATGGAACTACTCCTCGATTCCTCGAGGCTCACCAATCGCAAGGTTTGTCACTCTTCTCATAATTACTTCATACTTAACACGTTACATATATACGCACATTGATATTCCTATCGACAGGTTGCGTCCATCCCGTCAACTGCATTGAAACAGCCTGTTCTTGGAGGGATTCGAGGAGAGTTGGCGTACTTTTTGCTGACTCAAGTCATAACGCCAGGAGGACGGTTCTACTGCGCACCATGATTTCTTATTGATCTTATCACTAAGTGCAAATGCAGTGCACATCTTTTGTAAATGAGATGTGTTAATGGACATTTCATTTCAATTCAATTAATCGATTTGCGAAATGGATGCATGCTTTATGTTTGTGAAATGAAGTGCGATGTCAATGTGATGTTTTATGTCTGTGAAATGTATCTGAAAGGAAATGAGATGTGTGAATTGTATGTTTTTTGTCTGTGATTATCTGCTTGTTTCAGAGGGCATGGCTAGCATTTCCTGAGGCTAGCTATAAACAGAAATAGATTCTGCTGGGGTGGAGGAGTATCACAGACGGTTTTTTATTAAAAACCGTCTGTGATTATGCGGTATCACAGACGGTTTTTAATAAAAAACCGTCTGTGATTATGCGATATCACAGACGGTTTTTTATTAAAAACCGTCTGTGATTATCCGATATCACAGACGGTTTTTTATTAAAAAACCGTCTGTGATATCGGATAATCACAGACGGTTTTTAATAAAAAACCGTCTGTGATATCGCATAATCACAGACGGTTCGAAAACCGTCTGTGATAACTTGGATTATCACTGACCCATAATTTCAGACGGTTCAGAAAACCGTCTGTGATGACGTTTCTGAACCGTCTGTAATGTGGATTTCTGTAGTAGTGACTGTGCTGCATGATCGCTTGTCTGCTGTGCTACATGACTGCTGGATGCTGCTGCCAACAATTGGCGTGGGTGTTACCCAGACCTAGCCGAAGAAAAGGTAAAGGCTCTGGCAGGAGAGGAGATCACGAGGGAGAAGAGAGGGAAGAGTGAGGAGATCGTGGTTCTGGGAGTTCATCACTTAGGTAGTGATATGAGAGTTTTCTCTTTATTTTTTATTTTTATTGGAGAATAGAATTCAGATTAGAGAGAGATAGCAAGTGCTCATAGGACGGGATCGAATAGTAGATCAGTTTAATATGCTGTATTATTTTACTGTGATTTCAGGTAATGTAGGGGCACAATTTGACAATGTTATTTACTAGGTAATTATAGAGAATTTTAATAGCTTTCTATAGAATATTTATTCATATCGATCAGATGAATAAATTTTGTGTTATGAATTTTGTCAACCTGCTATCTAGTAAATTTGCCATTGTTGGCAAATTAAAAATAATAGATGGAATAACTTGGGGGTTTGGTCTACATAAAAAATACAGGCAATTTATTAAGGTTTCTAGAAAGTGCAATAACATGTTTTTTTTGATGAGTAGAATATAAGTTATGAATTTTGGAAGGCTACTGTCTAGAACCTGGTTGCTGCTAGACATAGCCATGGGAAATTAATAATTTGATTATTTTGATGGCAAAATTATATTTTAGGCATAATTAGAAAGAGATAGATAATTTCTGTAGTTTCTAAAAATATCATAGTTTAATATATTTGCATGAGTAGAATAATAGAGATGAAAACATTAAATCTGTTGTCCAGAAGATGACAGATCTGTTTTTTGGGTTAAGAGGGGGGGGGGGGTTGAATGACCTAATTTGCACTTATGGCCAACTAAGAAGTTGTAGAAAATTTTATATAGATTCTAAAACTGATATGATTTGCTAGAATATGGTTTTGGAGTCAAAAGTTAGGATGCTTTTAGTACCGAGACATCAGGAGTGACTATCCGATAAAGGGAGAGATTTGTGGATTTAGGGAGTGTGCAAGAGCATTATCAGTTAAGATTTATTTTGTATTGTTGTACCTTGCATTGAGTTTGGGTGTTTACTATAGGAGGAGTAACTTTGGGGTTGGTGTCACATTCTAATCAACCCAGTCATCGCAACTAGAGAGGCACATGCATAGTAAAATGATAGTTGATGGTTGATAATTGTTCATTGTTGTTGATTTAATTATTTCATGCAATATTTGATCATATTTTGTTCAGCACAATATTAATTTGATGATAAATGAGACATGTGGAAAAATGATGGAGGAATGCATTCATGATATGATATGTGTATTACGAGCTAGGGTGGTGAGAAAATCAAAAGCTATGAGAAAAACTATTTGAGTAATCTGGCATGTTGTTGAGTAAAACCTACAGAGGTAGACACCTCCACAGAAGTGAAGGAAAAGACATATTTTGATAGACACCTATATGAAATGGAGGTAGAGGGTGACATCGATGGGTGTACCCTTCGCTATACCGATATAAACTACAAAAGAAGACATGAACATGAGCATTGCATTGCACTAAAGAAAAATTGTTATGAGAAAAGAAAATGGTGGAAATTGATAAGTGAATTGAGTATTTTGTTGATTCTGTTGTTTTATTGTGTAATTACTGAGTCATGAACTCACCATTACTTATTTATTATTTTTAGGTGATTGTTGAAGACGACATACATTGGGTGGAAGTATAACATAGAATAATTGCACTTTTGTAGCTCTTTATTCCACTTAGCAATTCATCTCTTATGGTCATGAACAAATTAAGGACTTTCGTTGTAATAATGAGATAATCTATGGTTTTTTTAGCTCCTTATGGTTTATATTATTTCTATTTGATGCATTCCTTAGTTTAGATCTATAATTGATTCATCTTGGTAATTTTTTGGTTCCTTTTTGTAGGACCGAAATGGCGACAGAGGGGGGTGAATGACGCTCTCAAAAATAAATTCACCCCTCAAGAATCCACACTTATACTTCTTCTATAATAGCTATGGTAGCTATAAAGAAAGAAGATAGGCACTACTGGAAATCATAGCAACAAGGATAAACCAGATCCAGAAAAAGACAGTCAAGAAAAATAATTTCAGAGCAAGTCAGACTGCAAGCGGTAGTACCGCTGAGACGAGCGGTAGTACCGCTATGCCGAGCGGTAGTACCTCTTATCTGAGACGTTCGGACCGTCCGAACGTTTCATCGCTGCCGATCGGACTGGTCCGAACATGGGCGGTAGTACCGCTGAGCCGAGCGGTAGTACCTCTCCAGGAGCGGTAGTACCGCACGAAGAATTTCAGCAAACAGGATTTTCAGAAATCCGAGAAATTCGCAAGGATTCTTGGATTCTTGGCTTGGGAAACATTGAGGAAACCTAGGAAACACTCCCAGAAGAATAAGCCAAGAGCCAAAATCAAGAATCCACTAGAAAATAAAAAGGATTTCAGATTCATGCCCAAAACCGAAAATATTTAGAGAGCTGCGCAAAAAACTCAAATTCCCGTTTCATCTTTGATCATTTGGCTATGAAACTTTGAGGATAGGTTAGCAATAGCCTCTGGACCTCTCATGCCAGGTTTCACGCCATGTCGTGAAGGGAAATGAAAATAGCACCAAACCCTAGAAAAGCAAATGAGGAACAGATGAAGTTCCAAGCATGAAATCTGATATTAAAGGAGGTTTGCTCTTAGGATTGGCTAGCCAAATGGCTTTTTAGCATCTCCAATGTCATAGCAATCCATTTTGGGCCTTCCCAACAAGAACCAACCAGAAAACACAAAATCAAGAAATCAAGCCCAGAGGTATCGAAGCAAGAACAGAGAGCACGAGAGGAAAAACTTTCAGATTTTCATTCCATCACAGAAAAGGATTACAAAGAGTCACCATACGCATGGACATTAGAACAAGATGGAAGATTACATGACTCTCCACTCAATCCTCTCCTCTCCCCATCTCAAGAACAACACACCCATACATGCTTGAGAGGAGGATGAACACCAACACAGAGAGCTTAAATGGAAACCATCGAGGGGGACACAGAGGGAACACAACTCTGCCTCCACCAACAATTCTCAACAACTAAAGCCTAAAGCCAAAGCAAACTCTAAAGCCTATTTTGACTAAAGGAAACCCTAAAATCCCTTCAAGTGTTCAAGTGGGCATGCAGCCCCTCCAACCTATTTATAGCCTTGGCTAACGGGTCTCCACCCCGTTACACCCGCTAAATCCAACGGAGCCCGCTCCCGCTTGTGCAGCTTTGCGAAATTCCCGTTTCGCCCCTCCTGCACCTTTCGGGAAGCTTCCGCGCTCCTTGTCGTCCAAGCCTCGCAACCACCTCGAGTCCACGTCGTCTTCGACACATCCCGACCGTTCTAACCTCAGCGCCACCTGCGCCTAGTCCGGTCCACCATGTCTCGCCACGACTCCGCCTCGACATCCTGCAGCCACACAGACAAGAAACACGTCAAATAGCACCGCTCGATACATGAAAGCGTAAATAACATCAAAACATCACACTTACCATGCCGAAGTCCAAACCTGTCGAAATCATCAGAATATACATCCGAATCCCATACGACCAAGTTTGACCAAAGTTCGACCGAGCCCGATTGCACCATGCAACGTCAAGGTCCGAACCACCCAAACCAAACTCGACTATCCTAAAGCGATGTCAATTACTCATCATAAATCCGGGATGACCTCCACATGGTCTCTCAATCTCCCCCTTGATGAGTATATTGACAAACCCAGAAAAAGCAAAGTTGAGTTTGAGTTTGAAGAGTCCAACATGGTCCAAAGAAGGGAAATGAAGCTAATGACCATGTCGACAGAAGGAAGCACTAGAGCAACAAGCTGAAAGAGCAAATTTTTCTCCAAATCTCTAAAAAAAGTTCTAAAAATGCCTCCCAAATGACTTTTTCTCCTCTATTCTCCCCCTTTTGGCAATAAACACATCAAGATGCAAAAAGAGAGAATATGACATGTCAATGGATGAAAATGGCTGAAGTTTGTTTATTCTAAGCATTTAGAGCCATGAGAATTATCCATAATGACCGTAATGAACTAAACCAAGCCATAACTCAATAAAAGGCTATCTAGATCATGACAAGATATGTATATCCTAGCTAGAACACATAGATGATTATCTGAAATGTAATGCATTTTATAAGCATGTCAAGTCATCAATAAGCAAAGTCTAACTAGAGATATCCAAGGATGATGCAGGCCATGTCAATAAGCTAAGCGGAACAAGGAAGCTAATATTGAGTCCAATTAGAGTGCTATAAGCTCAAGATTAAAACATTGGTTAAGTACTTGATTCCTTTTGTAGTTTAAGCAAATTGAGCACAAATGACATATTTGCTTTTGAAACTTATGGTTGTTTTCAACCAACATTTTGTTTTATCATGTGCTAGATCTCAAGCCTTATGCGACTACTCCAAGCAAGAAGCATAAGAAGATAGTCTAGGTCATCCAAAACTCCCCCTGAGTTCATGCCTAGTGCAATGGCAAGCCGTCTCATGAGAGAGAATTGGTGAAATCAGTTTTTTCGCACAAAAGAGATCTTTTTGCTTTTTAAACATTATGTACTAACTCATGCTGTATCAAGAGACTAACAAAGCTCAATTTAAGGCTCAATAGAGATTCAACGCTCAACTTAGCCTATTTGACATGGCATGAATCATAAAAGGATAGCTCAAGAAAGACTAGACTCAAATGTTAGCATGACAAGTTTTATTGTAAATTGAGCAATTTTTAATTAACTTATCATGGCAAAAGCTAGTCTACACATATGAAGTCATGATAAATCTAGCAAATAAGCACAAGTCATGGCAAGGTGTAAAGCATTGTAAACATGTCATAACAGAATAATAATCAAGGCTCAATGTAGTTATATTACAATGCAGAATGCTGAAATGCAAGAAAATCCAGGTCCCCCTCAACATGAGATGCAACTTTTAGTTCAAGTTGAGTTATGTCAATATTAAGCTCCAGAAGCTCCCAAATGAACTCCCCCTAAACTAAAGCAGTAAATACGAGAAGCTGGCAATAAAAACAGAAACGGCAGTCCTTAAAGCATAGACAAGATATAGAGAAAACTATGGCTCAGACTAACTCTCATCTACCCCATATGACTCTAGGATTATTAAATCTGCAAATCTTGGACTGGTCTAGAACAAGATTAAGTTTCTTCTTGCCTCCTACAAACCTCTCGAGAGTGTTCATAAGATACTGACACTCCCGAAAGAGAGAGGTGCAAGAAGAGCAGGGAGAAGAGGGAACAGCAGAGGGTAAGGGAGCAGAAGAAGAACCAACAGTAGAGGAGAAAGTGGCTTGTGCACGCACAGCCGACCCTGAAAGGACAGTCCTACTACTAGCCGGTTGGTTTACGTCGCTAAGCGTCTCCACCTTACCCTTGGGCTCCTTCCCCTTCTCAGCAATCACATTACAATCTGATGGTTGCTTCTCTAGTAAGTCCTTAGTTAGCTTCACACATTTCTCTTCCAATGCAATCAAGTCAATTTTTAGTTTTTCACAATTTTTGCATGGTGAGCTAACAGGGTCCTCAGAAGCATAATTAGCCAGTTCCTTATTGTGGTCAATCATTTCTTGAAACTTCTTGGAAACAGATTCAAGTTCAGCAGTTAATTTAGGATAGTTTGAACATGAGGCAGCTGGCTCAAGCAACCAAGAATACAACTCAAATATTTTATGATCTGCCCGTTTTAGGTTCATCTTCAAGTTATTGCAGTTTTCACAAGACTCGGGCAGATCTAACAGCATGGTGTAAAGACCTCTAAAATCATTGTCCTTATTAGGGGTGCAAACGGGTCGGATTCAGACGGATATTGCTGTTACCATATCCTAACCCATATTTTTTCTCCGGATTCGGTACCAATCGAATTCGGTACCAATCGGATTCGGTGCCGGATCGGTCGAGATTAACCCGACCCGTTTGCACCCCTACTTGTTTGTAAGGAATGCATGCAGTACAGCAAATGGAGTAGGAGGACGTACTGTCAAGAACTTGATGTTACTACTTAATAGCTGATGTGGAAGATTTTATTTTACCATTGCAAAAGAAAATGAAACGTCAAATAGTAGTACTAACCTGAAATGAAACTCGAAGACGTATCGGATTCGGACGGATATTGCTGTTACCATATCCTAACCCATATTTTTTCTCCGGATTCGGTACCAATCGAATTCGGTACAAATCGGATTCGATGCCGGATCGGTCGGGATTAACCCGACCCGTTTGCACCCCTAGTCCTTATCCTCACATGAGGTGCAGGCAATAGTCTCAACAGGAGTAGATAAAGTAGAAGCAATCCTACTCATCTCTAGTTCAGCCAAAAGACTAAGATTCTCCACCTTAACAATATCAAGCTCGGAGGACAAACTATCATGCGAGGTCCTTAACTTCTCCATATCACCCAAAAAAGCAGAGCATGTATCACAATTATCACTAGAAGGAGCAGATGTAAGAGCAATAATCTCTAGTGACAATCTATCTACTTCCTTCTCTAACTCAGTACACCTTGCCCTAGCTCTAGCATGAAATCCACCTAGCTTAAGAAAAGCATGATTGAGCTGGTCGTAGGTGGGGCATACCTCGTCCGAGTCGGAGTACAGCTCGCTGTCGCTCAGTTCGCCCTCGAGGGCCATGAAGCACATGCCGGAGAAGTCGTCGCCGCTCTTGGGGTCTTGGTCACCCGTCCCGTCGTCATCGCTCCATCCCTCCACCTCACTGAGGTCGAGGTCGTCGAACGCGGCGAGGACGTGGTGGAAGAGCTTCTTGGCCTTCCCGTAGTCGCGGAACTTCTTCTTGCCTTGAGGGTGCGCTGGAGTCTTTTTGTTGCGGTTCTTCTCGGTGTAGTCGTTCTTACCCGAACCGCCGTAGTCGTTCTTGCCCTTCTCCAGCTTGGGGCAGTTTGCCCGAATGTGGTTGGGGCCACCACACTCGAAGCAAATCACAGGTCCTCCCCTCTTTCTGTCCCTCCTCTTGTAAGCATGGGAAAACTTTCGAGCTAGGAGGGCCAGTTGCTCATCCTCTAGCTGCTCTAACTGATCATCAGTTACGTCACATAGAGCAGCAAGGGAGAAACCGCAAAGCGAATCAAAAGGACCAGAAGAAGAAACGGGATCGGTGACCAAGGCCATCGACTGTGACTTCGACCTCCGAGATACAACATCAATCTCGTGAGTCTTGAGGTGCGAGTACAGCGCGTCAAGAGTCAAGGTCGAGAGGTCTGTCGTGTCTTTGATGGTGGTCACTTTCATCTCCCAAACACGCATATCAAGTGCCGCGAGCATCTGACGAGCGTTGTCCGAGTCGGGGTATGTGAGACCGACTGCTCGGAGGTTGCTCAAGATCTTGTCGAAACGCGCGAAGCACTCATCGAGGGACTCACCAGCAAGCATCTCGAATTTGTTGTATTCTCGCTTGAACTGGTCCTGTCGAATCGTCTTGATCTGGGTGGTGCCCTCACGGTATGCGTCGAGGGTTACCCAGATATCGTAGGCGGACGACAGGTGGGAGATGCGATCGAACTCGCTACGACTCAGGCCCTGGATAATGATGTTCCTTGCCTTAGCGTTTGCCTCAACATCATGCATATTCCCAGCATTGATGTTCTCATCGGCAGGAACAACAAACCGGACATTGACCTTGCGCCAGATAGCGTACCCCTGAGCCTGGATGTATGTCTCCATTCAGCTCTTCCAAAAACGGTAATCGATGCCATCGAAAATGGGCGGCTTGGTCGAGTACTTGTCCGTCGCTATGACTCTTGAGACCGGTTAAGATCTATGAATTAGAGCTAACCTGCTCTGATACCAATTGTAGGACCGAAATGGCGACAGAGGGGGGTGAATGGTGCTCTCAAAAATAAATTCGCCTCTCAAGAATCCACACTTATACGTCTTCTCTAATAGCTATGGTAGTTATAAAGAAAGAAGATAGGCACTACTGGAAATCACAGCAACAAGGATAAACTAGATCCAGAAAAAGACAGTCAAGAAAAATAATTTCAGAGCAAGTCAGACTGCAAGCGGTAGTACCGCTGAGACGAGCGGTAGTACCGCTGGGCAGTAGTACCGCTATGCCGAGCGGTAGTACCTCTTACCTGAGACGTTTGGACCGTCCGAACGTTTCATCGCTGCCGATCGGACTGGTCCAAACATGGGCGGTAGTACCGTTGAGCCGAGCGGTAGTACCTCTGAGCGGTAGTACCTCTCCAGGAGCGGTAGTACCGCACGAAGAATTTCAGCAAACAGGATTTTCAGAAATTTGAGAAATTCGCAAGGATTCTTGGATTCTTGGCTTGGGAAACTTTGAGGATACCTAGGGAACACTCCCAGAAGAATAAGACAAGAGCCAAAATCAAGAATCCATTAGAAAATCAAAAGGATTTCAGATTCATGCCCAAAACCGAAAATATTCAGAGAGCTGCGCGAAAAACTCAAATTCCCGTTTCATCTTTGATCATTTGGCTATGAAACTTTGAGGATAGGTTAGCAATAGCCTCTAGACCTCTCATGCCAGGTTTCACGCCATCTCATGAAGGGAAATGAAAATAGCACCAAACCCTAGAAAAGCAAATGAAGAACAGAGAAAGTCCCAAACATGAAATCTGAGATTAAATGAGATTTGCTCTTAGGATTGGCTAGCCAAATGGCTTTTTAGCATCTCCAATGTCATAGCAATCCATTTTGGGCCTTCCCAACAAGAACCAACCAGAAAAGAAACACGTCAAATAGCACCGCTCGATACATGAAAGCGTAAATAGCATCAAAACATCACACTTACCATGCCGAAGTCCAAACCTGTCGAAATCATCAGAATATACATCCGAATCCCATACGACCAAGTTTGACCAAAGTTCGACCGAGCCCGATTGCACCATGCAACGTCAAGGTCCGAACCACCCAAACCAAACTCGACTATCCTAAAGCGATGTCAATTACTCATCATAAACCCGGGATGACCTCCACATGGTCTCTCAATCTCCCCCTTGATGAGTATATTGACAAACCCAGAAAAAGCAAAGTTGAGTTTGAGTTTGAAGAGTCCAACATGGTCCAAAGAAGGGAAATGAAGCTTCCTGGAAGGTGCAGGAGGGGCGAATCGGTAATTTTGCAAGGCTGCACAAGCGGGAGCGGGCTCCGTTCGGGTTTAACGGGCGTAACAGGGTGGAGACTCGTTAGCTAAGGGCTATATAAAGGAGGGAGTGGCTGCATGCCCCCTCATGGATTTGGGAGAGAGCGTTTCTTGAGTCAAAAGAGGCTTTGGGGGTTGTTTTCCTTTTGCTCTTTAGTTGGTGAGAGTGGGTGGAAGGCAGCAGTGCTTGTCCCTTCGTTGTCTCTGTGTTGAGTGTCTCCTCCAAGCATGTAGTGAGTTCTTGAGTTCTTGGCTTGGGGAGAGGGAGATGGTGAGTTGAGAACCTTCATGTAATCATTCCTCTGCTTGTAATCGGGGTATCGGGACTCCTCTGTAATCATCCTTGTTTTGGAATGGAAATCTGATTTTTATCTCCTGTTCGTCCATTTTTCCTTCGATGCTCTCTGAAGTGGATTTGTGAGATTTTCGTTTTCTTGTTGTTTCTTGCTAGTGAGGTGCAAAATGGGTTGCTCAGTGATGGGATAGTGCCTCAAGATCATTAGATCAAGTTTCCCAAGAGCAATCTTCGCTTTAATTTCAGTTTTAAATTTTGGCCTCCCTCTGTTCATGATTTCAGTTTCTAGGGTTTTAGTGCTGTTCTTTATTCTCTTCGTGTGATGGCTTGAAACTTGGGTTCTAGTGTCCTGAGGCTATAAATTAGCTTCCCTCAAAATTTCATGGCCAGAGAATCAACGATTGAAGAGTAATTTGATTTTTGGTGGAGTCTCTGTAAGTTTTCAGGATTTAGCCCTTCTCTAAATTTCTAGGGTTTGGTGTTATTTTCGATTCCCTTCACGAGATGGCATGAAACTTGGCATGAGAGGTCCAGAGGCTATTACTAACCTATCCTCAAAGTTTTATAGCCACATGATCAAAGATGAAATGGGAATCTAAGTTTTTGGGCAATTCTCTGTACTTTTCAGGTTTTTGTCCATAATCTGAAATTCTCTTGATGTGATTTCTTTGTTTCCCAAGCCCTCCTTGCTATTTGGAATATAGTGGTGGTGCTCTGGGTCAAAAAGATTGGAAGCAAACCCTTGTTTTCTCTGTTTTTATCTTGTCTTGAGTAAGTTCTTCATTTCAGTTTTCAGTTTTGGTCTGCAGTATTTCTTACTGTTTTCAGTCAGCCTTTGGCTTGTGCTTTCAGCAGCTAGTCCTCTCTGTTTTTCCTGCCGTGGCAGCATTTCTTGCTATTATCTTTGCCGTGGCAGCGATTCTTGCTGGTTTCTCTGCCGTGACAGGCAGCTAATCAGTTTCGGTAGCAGCAGCTAGTCCTCTCAGTTTTTCCTGCCGTGGTAGCACTTCTTGCTATTGTCTTTGCCGTGGCAGCGATTCTTGCTGGTTTCTCTGCCGTGATAGCGCTCACTACCGTTTCTTGCCATGACAAGGTTTTAGAGCTGATTTCTATGCCATGGCAATGAATTTCTTCAGTGTTCTTGCCGTGTCAAGTTATTATCTTTGCGATTACCTTTAAGCATTTCGTGTGAATTTTTGGGGGTCGATTTTTAATCGCTTCATTTACCCCCCCCCCCTCTGCCGCCATTTCCAATCCAACAAGATGTTACAATCCACAATCCTATAAATATTAACTCTGTTTCATCTTTTCATGTTAGTTTTTTATTTGCCATAAATTTCACATTTTTTGTTCTACTGACAACGGTTGAGTTGACAATTCAATTTTATAAACGCTAGCCTACTAGGTGATATTTAGGTGTTTGGCACAATTTTTCTGTGCTGATTTGATTATCGATTCAAGCATGATAGCACCTGACACTATTTGCACTTGGCACAAGAATATATCTTGCACAAACTAACAATTTGGTGTAAACATAAAACTATTTTGTGCCACTAAATCAACAAGAAAATTCCAGAAAATTGATGCAATTTCTAGGCAGCATATCCAATGAAAATGTGAATTTGTCGGATCGAAGTTGGCGACAGAGGGGGGGTGAATGTCGACTTTAAAACACCCCCAAAATATTTGCACTGATCTCTTCTCCGATAGCTAAAATAACTATGAAAAAGGTGATTCAAGTTCTCTAGCAATTGCAATTAAAACGACAAGGGATTTAAACACAAACTTGGTTGAAACAGGTAAAAGGCAACATGCTTTTTATCAATTAGTGCTCACTGCGCTAAATATTAATTTGCTGAAAACAGAGGCAACTTGCTGGCCAAGACGTGATTGAGCATCAACAAAAGAAAACCAGTACTCAAATTTGGTCTAACCAAACAAGCACTTGGCAAGAAAAGGCAGCCGCTAGAGACTAAACCGAGCAAAGAAGTTGCTGCAAAGAGAAGCACAAAACTGCGAAGGAAAAACAGCCGAGAAAACAAGAATGATAGCATAAAAAAATTCACCACACCAATTCATGATAGCACATAGCTGAAAGCATACCACCGAGATCAAGAAAGATCATAGAGTACATGTTCTTCTCGGGAGAAATTCTGGCCGCAAGGATCATAAAGGAAAGCAAACAGACCACAAGAAAAAAACTGCAAATGAGAGGTTGCTGCAGACCTATTTCTTCAAGTACTGGACTAATACAGAGTTAAAGTAAAAGATAAAAGAGTTGCCGCCAAGTACTGCCTGCAAAGCATGTGCAACCTGAAGAAACGAAGTGCTGCTGTCCCAAAAATAAAAGCTGTTTTTGCTACAGACTTGCTGCCCTTTCCAGACCAAATAAATGATGATTAAGGACCAAAAACCTTAACTGAAAAGAGTATTCTGCTGCAAAAATTGCACAACCACTTTGATTTTCAGATTGGCTCAAGCAGCACAACAAAGAAGTAACAAGCAATCAAGAAACAGTTTGGCCGTAGGCTTAAAAACAAAGAAACACTTGAGAGCACTTAAGAACAAAGCAAACTTGAGAGCAGAGGAGAAATAACTAGAGCCATCAAAACAAATGAGAGAAAGAGTAACAAGAACAAGACAGAACAAACAAATTTGATCAACCCATCTCAAATAAAATGCATCTTCGATTGATACGGAGACATACGCGATTACAAATGAGGGATTTCTCAACTCATCTCTCTCTCAATCTCACAATAAAAATCCCCATACATGCTTAAAAAATAAAGAACTCAAAGCACACGCATAGGAGACAAACTCACACCCCCTCTCTCAAGACATCTCTCCAAAATTCTGCACACACTTCATTTCATGTGCTGAAATTCTTGAAGGCTACTAGAGAACACCCTCTCTATTTATAGCCTCCACTAATGGGTTTACAACCCACTTTACCCATTAGCTCTCAACCACTCATGGCACTTTATCCACAATCCACTTCCTTTAGTGCAGCTTTGCGTATTCACCAAAACGCCCCTCGCGCACCTTTCAGGAAGCTTCCTCATTCCTTGCCCTCCAAGCCACGCAGCTACTTCGAGTCCTCGCCATCTTCGGTACACCTCGACCGCTCCGACCTCAGCACCACCTGCGCCAAGTCCGGTCATCCCGTGCCTCGCCACGACTCCACCTCGATGTCCTGCAACCATCACAGATAAGAAACAAATCACATAGCACCGCTCGAAATACTGTAACCATACAATAGCATCAGACGAAATACTCAAAGCCCAAACCGATCGAAATGAAAAATAAACGACTTAAGCACGTTTGACCTAGCTCAACAAAGTCCGACCGAAACCAATTGCACCGTGCAACGACATGTTCCGAACCACGCAAACCAAACTCGACTTTCCTAAAACAAATATCAATTACTCATCACACACTCGGGGTCACCTCCACATGGTCCATCAGAATTGGTGCAAATTGCATGAAAATTAAACTTGGAACAATTATAAGATGTGGGGAAGGATATGTTCTATATCTCTACAAAGATCAAATTAATCGCATTTGCATGATACTAAAAGGATAAATACTTGCTGAAACAATTTTCAATGTTTTGGCACAGTATTTATATTTTTTTATCTCACAAGTGCTATTGAGTTTAACCTTAAAATTTTGCAGACATATACAACATACCCTACTCTATATCTTGCTAGCTATTTTTTGAGAATTTTAGAAACTTCTAACTTTGGTGAAAATGCAAATCTTTCTCTAGATGTGCATTTTCACATGATTTTTAGTGTTGTAGAACCCTATGTGCTGGAAACAAATAAAAGTTTGCTTTTAATAATAATGTCTCACTACTAGGAAACGGATCATCCCTCACAGTCCAAAACTGTCAAGAAAATACAAAAAACCGTTAGGCTAAATTTTCCTGACGGGTTCCCGTCTGGAAAAACCCCTCAGGGCTGGCTGGAAAGGAAAATTAAATTTGGCTGACGGGTGCCTGTCAGGGAAATTTAACCTGACGGTTTTACCCGTGAGGGAAAAATGAATTTTCCTAAGGGGCGAAACCGTCAGGCAAAACATTTAACCTGACGGTACTACTCGTGAGGGAAAAATGAATTTTTCTCACGGGCCCAACTGTCAGCAAAATACATCATTTAACCTGACGGTGCTACCCGTGAGGGAAAAATGAATTTTCCTCACGGGCCAAACTGTCAGCAAAATACATTTTACTGACGGTGCAGTCACCGTCAATACAATACGGGCTAATCTATAGTGTTGAGCCTAATTTAAGATTAAACCACCATAGCATATTGCAATTTATCTTTCACAAACTGAAATGTATACTAACACAAAAATGATGTCGACTGAAAACTGGACAGATATGTGTATATGAATATACCAACGACGTGAACTGACCGGCGTCACCTCGTGGTGGGGGTGCCCCTTGCAAGATCAAAGGCCGTTCTGAACCGTGAGGGATCAAAATTTGCTATCATTATCTGGTATTCGGCAGTCAACACATCAACAGTCTACAATGCTCCTCTCTCAATCGCTATCACAGCAACATTCATACACACACCATTGTTTTAGCAATTGTGTGCATTCTATAAATCCAAATAGCATTCAGCTGAAAGCTTCATATTACAATGCATACAAACACTGACTGCTTCGTAGTGCAGGAAAGTAGCAGTGTAACTAGCTCAACGAACCTTCTTTGTTCATCGTTCAGAAGACTTAGTGTTGTGATAGTAGTTAATTCTTAATTACTTATGGTAATTACATGCATGTCATTGGTTTTGTGTATGTACTAAAAAATATTAGTATGTACTAATCTTGTAAATAAGCCACCTAAAAAATCGGAGTGAGTTGACAATGCAAAAATAGAAGATGGGCTTAAGAGGCTAGGATGGTCAAACAAGAAACCCAATGTACAGCTAAGCTAATTTGCATGTAAACAAAATTGTTACACTTGTTGTGTGAGGGGAAAATTATTACGGAACGTGTAGGGTGTTGAAATTAATTTTAATGTACGTGGAGTATTTCGACATTATTAGTTACAGGCACACAAACTATTTGATAGAACTAATTATAATTAATTTTCGTACATGTTAAAATGATGGCATTTTTGCAAATAAAAGAACTGTAAACCTTTCTTGATCAGAAGAAAATAAAATACAAGACATATCAGGGCAAAATACCAATGGGCATCAAGAAGAAAGTCGATCCATAAAGATGACCTGATGCCTTGCCACTGCAACTATATGCCGTCTCATCTGCGGCAAAATACAAACCCAAACCAACAACCGAAGGAGGATCCAAATCAAAAACTCACTGCAACATTGAAAAGATAAATGCGGGGCGGATTTGGGGCGCCGGGACGACGAGTCGGAGCTGGGCCATCGGGGGGCAGGGCGGATTTGGGGCGGCGGCCTGGAGCTGGGGTGTCGGGGCGGCGGGCCAGACCTGAGGAGGCGGGGCGGCGGGGCGGAGCTGAGCCGTCGAGGCAGACCTGGAGAGGAGGGGCGGCGGGGCGGACCTGGGGAGGCGGGGTGGACCTGGGGAGACGGGGCGGCGGGGTGAGGGGCAAGGGGTGGGGCGGATCGGAGGAGGTGGGTGAGGGGATGGGGCGGAGGAGGCGGGCGAGGGGATGGGGCCGGCAGATCGGAGGAGGTGGGCGAGGGGATGGGGCGGAGGAGGCGGGCGAGGTGATGGGGCCAGCGGATTGGGGGAGGCAGGCGATGGGATGGGGCCGGCGGATCGGAGGAGGCGGCCGAGCAGATGGGGCGGAGGAGGCGGGTGAGGGGATGCGGCCGGCGGATCGGAGGCGCGCGGGCGAGCGGATGGGGCGGAGGAGGCGGGCGAGGGGATGTGGCCGGCGGATCGGAGGCGCGCGGGCGAGCGGATGGGGCGGAGGAGGCGTGCGGGCGAGGGAATGGGGGTGCGCGGCGGAAAATTGGGGAATAGTTAGCTAGGGTTTTCAGTCCGGCGCGCTGGACGAAATGGCGGGCTGGATAATTAGCCTCACGGGCCGGAGAAGCCTCACGGGTTTATCTTCAATTATCCTCACGGTTCGCTTAATACCGTCACAAAAATAGTGTATTTTCTTGGCGGCTTAAGGAGCCCGATAGGAAAATGTATTTTTGTGACAGTGATACGTGGGCCCGTCACAAAAAATTGATATCCCTCATGTTCTATGCGGACCCATCAGGAAAATTAAAGCCCGTGAGAGATGATCCATTTTCTAGTAGTGTCTATATTTCTTACTTATCATTTTATTTTTTGATTATTATTTGTAATTTTTTTTCTTATTTTTAATACTCTCAGCATAGATTGAATTGGAATTTAAAATTTTACACATAGGTAGAACAAATTGAGAACAACATTTTCAAGTGATTTTGGCACCAAACCATTTCATGATTGCATCTCACTACTTGGTCTTCACTTGATATCTCACCCTAGATATGTCGTGTTTCTTCAGGTCCGCAAGGTGAATGGTATTGTAGATATTCACTAATGAAGTAAAGGGTTCCCTAAAACATTTTTTAACGTAGTGTTTTAAATATGTAAATTTCAACTTCAACTTGTTGTGTTGACAAGTTTCTTTAAAACAATTCAATTACAAACAATTGATATCTGACAGTGGGACACCCCACCCAGACCCCAGTAGTAGTTGCCACGAGGTCCCGAGGCTTAAGTGTGTTGTTCTGGTTCAGTGAACCCTGAGAAATGCAATACTATTTGTAGGAATGCTAACCGGGGCCGTGAACGATGTAGACAAGCGATTTGAGATGACAAACTGGATCTTAGGATCAAGGAGGATCTTGTTTGTCTGCAAGACACCAACATATCATTTCAAGGATTGAAAACAAGGAAATTTAGTCGCAGCATGTTATTAATTGCTCCGTGACTGACTGACATGGTTGTCAAAAGTCATACTGAGTGGGCCAATCTCTGCTTTCTTGAGCTCGAAACGGCCCGTGTTCTCGGCCCAATTTTCCAATAGTGACTAATATACCCTTGTTGCAATTATAGAAGTACATAACACTAGAAACTCAAATTTCAAGAACATAAAATTGGATACATCAAAATTTGGGAACTTTAAATCCAAGATATTGATTAAATATAAAATTACACAGTAAGCAATATGGAAATTTCAAACCAATGAATTTTGTAATTAAAACATAACGTGACATTCGTATTTCTGATTTGAACTTCAGGCTTGAAACTTTAAAATTTTGAAGTGCACAAAAATTGTACTTAGAATGTAAGAATTCAACGAGTTATTGGTTTAAATTTTAATACCAGTTTTCATGTCTGCATACTTTGGGAACTTTATATATATTTATGCAAATTCGAAAGTTTAAATTATTGAAGTATAGTTTAGGCTCCTAAAACTTCAAAACCTGATAGGTCAATTTTTATAAAACAAAATTTACAAAGGAGTTTTTGATAATTTTGAATACATTTACTTTGAAATGGTACATCTTTCTGAAACAAGGATTTTAAGGTGTCGTTGGGCTCTGGTTCTGTGCTTGTTTGCCAAAGCCAGAAAAAATCCGGCCAAACACTCTGGGCATCAAAGCCGGCTCTGGAGAAGCAAAGCCCAAAATAAACTAGGAGAAAGAAGCATCCGTTTCCTAGCTTTGACGGCTCGTACTGCTTGTGTTCAAACCAGCTTCTCTTGAAGCCTGGTTTCGAAGCCTAAAAAGATGAAGCTGAGCTCAGTCAAACTGACCCTAAATATATTTTTATATTTGGTGATAAATAAACCACCTGTTTCTTTTTTTTTCTTTTGCTTTCTCAGATATTTCATAAAATGGACTCTCTATGGATCCCCACCAGTGATCAATTCCCGCATGAATAGCTAAGGATCTAGTAAGTCCAACATTGATTCCTTCGGACGTGTCAATTGGACAAATATGCCCATAGTGACTCGGATGAATATCTTGGCTCCGAAAACTTGCAGTCCTCCCAGTCAATCCTCCAGGACCCAAACAACTCACTTTTCGCCCATGAACAGTTTGTGTCAATGGACCGGCTGAGCCCTTCAATTGATGAGATGACATATCCAGTGAAAATTGTCTAAAAGATGGAAATCCCTGAAAACCATGTCTTTGAAGTTTAAAAAAAAATTCAAAAATGAAAATATAGATGTAGGAGAGGGGATGTTCTCTAACTATGCAAAATGTCAGGATCAAACTCAACCTCATTCGCAGGATATGAAAAAAAAAATCAAATTCTACGCAAAATGTCAGAGTGACGTTGAATTTGATCCTCATATTTTGCATGGTTAGAGAACATCCCCTTGCTTACATCTGTTTTTCTATAATTTTTGAAAACTTTGAAAGCATGGTTTTCATGAGTTTTCAACTTTTACATGGCTTCTTGATTGATCAACAGGACTACTGCAGTTCTGCTACTGGTCGAGAACAAAACTTAGCAGATCGGGTATACAATAGTGCCATTGATGTCAAGTGACACCAACGATCTTTTTCTCAGCCCATAGAGATAGCCTCACATATATACAGATAAGTGTCTCGGCCCGCTGCGTTGTCCAGCCAGAGATATAGCTTCCCTCAACAGTGCACAGCGTCTCAGCCCAATCATCTAGTTTTCACCTTCGCTCTTAGCAAGGCCAATTGACTAGCTCTCACCGTCTCACCTCTACGCTCACGATGCCACAACCAAGGGAATCAAGTAGACGGGGAACCCGGAAATGCCGATCTACGCCCAAGTGCAGTGCTCCCACTATCCACATAGCATGCATCAAGATACGTGCAAAAAGGTTATAATACACTTGTTGCTGCATTTAGAAAATAAGGAGAGGATTTTATGCATTGATTACAAGAGGATATTAAAGTACACCGGAGCCACTCACCACAATCCTGTGCCCAGTACTAATTTGAATTTTGGAGCTTTTGGCCGTATTGATACATTTGCCGAACATATTAGCGAAAATGGCTCTCATCGTCCAGGATTTGCAGAAATGGCACGTCGTCCGGATGGTCACCGTGCGGTTTTTCCAATAGACCGACACATGCACAAAATCGCACAAGGAGCGTGCAGGCAGATGCTGACGCATGGCCACCGTGCGGCCGAGATCACTGCTGCTCAACCACCATGCGGAGGGGGTGGGTGCTGACGCCACCATGCGAACGAGGATTAGTGAATGGTTGGGGACTTGCATATCATACAGCCACTGGCCAGTCCCGCACGGCCACCGTGCGGTGGCCTTCCCTCCCGCACGGCTACTGTACAGTGGCCATTTAGCAATTACCGTGCTAATTCCTTATTAGCGAATTAATTTAGGGATTATATTTAATTTTTAAATATAGCAAACGAGCTCAAAAACTTATGAATTTTTTGTGGTGCCTTCTAATATAGTGTAATTATTTGTGTATTTGTTTTATGATTTTATTCATTACGAATTTTACTAGAAAATTCATGTAATTGTACTATTTGCAGGAATTTTCTAATATAGCAAACGAGCTCAAAACGTTATGAATTTTTTGAAGGATTCTTACATAATGGACTTGATTGTGTAATTTTTTTAAAATTTTATATTCTATAAACATTGTCTCCAAAATTAAGGGTTTAGGTCTTACAAATTAGGATTTTAGGTTTCGGAGCCATGCGTTTTATAATTTCATGTGATTTGGAATGTGCAAAGTTTAGTACCATATGACTACTCTACATAAGAGACACTTATTTATACATTGGAGTATTTCATGCCTAGTTGAAGCAATCAAAAGATGAACACACGCACATTCAATCGCCTCGCCACGAAGAGTTGCATACACGCGGGATATAATATGGCTCACTTGCTTGAGCCAGTACACTTTGCTCGCTGCAGCTGTATCTACGTGTGTGATCCGGAGAGCGCTTGTCAAATTGGAGGGCATACGATACGAACACCATTGAGTCTATTGAGTGGGCGAAGGTTCACTAGTACTACTACAAAAAAGCTAATACTAGATATCTCATCACAGATAGTTGATCAAAATTGTCAATATTAAATACTATCATGGATAGTTTTGGTTCAATGACCATCTGTGTTACTGGCTGCGCTAAAAGATATATGTGAAGAGGTAATATCACAAATGGTTTATGTTGAAAACCGTCAGTGAAATATCACAGATTGTTATTAACAAGAACCATTTGTGATACTTCTCGTGACTCATCATAGACAATTTCTATTAAAAACCATCTGTGATAATTTCATTTATTGTAGACCCGACCCTTATAGATCTGTCTTAAATTTGAGTTTGTTCTCACAGGCTATTGCTTTGAGGAGGTGGGGCTTTGAGGCCATTTGCTGAGAGAAGACAGCAGATTTAGGAAGAGTGGTTGTAGATCTATTTATTCATGACTATCTATGGTTAATAATTTGTTCCTAATTGCATTATATGCTAGATCTAGCTTGGTAAAAGGAGAATTAGAGATGGTTTAGATCCAGGTTCATGTAGAGAGAAGATTATTTACATCTAGTATGGTTTAGGGTTTAGTTAATTCATAGTCTATTTCTACTTAATTCAATTTAATTACTTCTTGGTACATATAGCTACTTTAGATCATATATAATATACAAATTAATTAATTAATTCAATATTTAACACTAAATTATTATATGTGTAGCGTAAGACTAAAGTTAGATGTACGTTGAGAACCATGTGAGTGAAGAGTACATTAATGGTATGTCTGCTTGTATTGAATAAGGGGGTGGAATATATGTACTGTCCATGCATTGACTGCGAGAATTTCAAAATGTTTAAGAACTGAACGCAGATCGAAACACATTTAATTCAAAAGGGTTTCAAAAAGGGGTATACATATTGGACCAGTCACGATGAAGAGCAGATTGCATAGGAAGGTAGTAATAATGACATTGCCAATGAAGTCAGCGATATGTCGCTGGATGATGTCGATTGTGATTCTGATTGGAATAGGCTACACGATGACAATTTGGATCAGATGCTTCGCAATGCAAAAGGGAACTGTGATGAGAGAAAGTATGTAAAATTCCAGAGCTTGATAGAGAACTCAGAGAAACCATTATTCACGTGCTACAAGTCAAATTACACAAGATTGTCAACCATTTTTGAACTGTTGAAATTGAGGACAAGTAACAATTGGTCTGACAAAAGCTTCACGGTGTTGTTAGGTCTTTTAGTGAACATGCTTCCAGAGGAAAATAAGTTGCCCAAAACCACCTACAAAGCCAAAAAGATTCTTTGTCCATTGGGAATGGAAGTAAAAAGAATACGTGCATGTCTAAATGACTGTATTATCTACCGTAAAGAGCATGCAAACATGCATGTATGTTTGGTGTGCAACGCATACTGATAGAAACATAAGAATAACTCATATGATAGCGAGGGAATTGAGGTGAATAAAGGACCTCTTGCTAAGGTTGTGCGGTATCTTCCTATAACTCCCCATTTGAAGCAGTTTTTTGTGAACCCAAAGGAGGCAAAACTATTGCGTTGCACTCAGAGGAGTGTAAGAAGGATGGAAAGCTAAGGCACCTTGCTGATTCTGTCCAGTGGAGAAACATCGATAGGAGGTTTGTAGACTTCATGCGGAACCAAAGAATATAAGGTTTGGATTGACTACAGATGAAATGAATCATTTTGATAACATGAGTAGTCGACAAAACACCAACCTTTTCTCCTTAGTTGTGTATGAAGTGGAAGTATATTTTGTTGTCGATACTTATTCAAGGGTTGAAGCAACTATGGAATGATATTGATGTATACCTAGCACTATTGATGGAAGATCTAAAAAAACTATGGATTGAAGGGGTACAAGTTTGGGATGCATACAAATAAGAGAACTTCACTTTATGCTCCTTGTTATTCTGCGCCATAAATGATTATCCTACCCTTGCTAACCTATCAGGCCAGAGTACAAAAGGGGCCAAAGCATGTACTTACTGCTTAGATGATAACGAGAGTGTGTGGCTCAAGCACTTGTGCAAAACTATGTACATGCGTCATCGTATGTTCCTTCAGAGGGCTCACCTATACCACATGATGAAGAAAGAATTTGACAGAGAGAAGGAGGACAGTTCAGCTTCAAGATATTTAAGTAGAGAAAGAGGTCTATGATATGGCTAAGGATTTAGATATTGTGCTTCGAAAGAGATGTAAATTGAGGACTTGTGAGAAGAACATTTGGAAGAAGAGATCAATATTTTGGGATTTACCTTATTGGGAGCACCTAGAAGTTCACCACTGTATCGACGTTATGCACATAGAGAAGAATGTATATGATAGCTTTATTGGTCTCTTACTAAACATTCATGATAAAACAAAGAATGGTGTCAACGCACGGCTTTACTTAGTTGATATGGACATCAGACCTGAGTTAGCACCAACAAATACCAACAAAGAATGAATGTACCTTCCCCTGCTATTGCACTCTATCAAGGCCAATCGAATCGAACTATCTGGTTACTTGGCCAACATGAAGAAACTTGTTTCAATGAAAGATTTGAAGTTAATTGGCATGAAGTCTCATGATTGTTATATGCTGATGACACAGATGCTCCCTATTGCAAATAGAATGTACAGTACAAGTGATGTATCCTAACAGACCTGCAGTAGGAGAACGACATGATGTTAGCAGAATGTAAGGCACAATGAAATAACATAATGTAGATTTGTACATAACTTACCTCCGAGCCGATCTAGCCTACGGATGACCGACAGGTAGTGCTACGATGCTGGCTAGACTCACTATGTCGTGATGACCTAGAGGGTAAGCACGATCCCCCCACTTGGTGCTCGATGTGCAGGGCGTCGTCTGTCAAATGACCATAGCTCAAGTTCTTTATTATTTTCTTTGACTCTGTGAACATGTACTAAAAAGTTTTCAGTAACCCCAGTGTTTTGTCTAGGCTGCGGTTGGTGGTCTCGGATGCGCTGCACTCACTCCAATTGAAGTGATATACAAAATAGGTTCAGCAATGAACAGTACAAATATCATCAATGAGACGATCAGAGGTTGTAAGTGCCTTATGGTGCCATCACGCCGTTGTAACATCCCAAAAATTTTATTTGCAATTTATTTGTTTTTTTTGGAGTTTAATTGGATTTATCTGGATTTTATTTCAAAATCTAAAGCAAGAAAATGTATTTAAAATATTTTATTAAAAAAAAGTTTATTTTTTTCTTTTCTTAACCCTCCCTAAGTTTTGTTTAACTCTTGAGAATTTACTTCTGGAAATTAAAAAGAAATTTAGAAGTTTCCTTCTTCCCTTCTTCCCCAACCGGCCGGCCTCCATTAACACCCCATCCGAGCTTTAAAAGCTTCGGTTACTCCTTCCCTCAGCCGGCAACCGAAGCCATTATTGGCCCTTAAGCCCGCGCGCTAGTAACCGCCCCACCTCCGTCCGTTTTCTGTCGGCTTAAAGCCTCTCGCCGTTATGCGACTGTTTCAAAAGTCCTTAACTCCGGCGAGCCCATTACCTCCGTCCCTGCCCTATAAAGCTCCTCCCCGAGCCCGTTATCCCCTCCTTCGCCTTCCCGTGCGCCGCCACCTCTTTCCCCCTCCGCCCTGAACCGAATCGGCCTCGACCCGTGCTTCCTCGTCCGCCGCCGTGCGAGCTCCGGCGAGGAATTGGCGCCGCCCTGGTCTCTTCCGCACCTCGCCGACGACGCCTTCGTGATCCCCAAGCGCCGGCGACCACCATTCCCCTCTCCGCCGAGCGACGCCGCCACCGGAGCCCCGTTGTTGCCGAAGACTCGAGCGTCGCCGCTTCTTCTCGTCGACCGACCGTCTCCACTCGTAACCGAACCTCTACGACCATCCGTCGTCTCCGGCCACTCTGCCTGATTCCCTCCGACCACCCCGCAGCCAACCAGTTTCCGAAGGTAACACCCTTCCGTGTGGTCGTAGATCCGTGAAGTCGTAAGCTCTCTGTGTAGTCGAAGTCGTAAGCTCTCTGTGTAGTCGAAGTCGTAGGTTCTCTGTGTAGTCGAAGTCGTAGGTTCTCTGTGTTGTGTAATCGAAGTCGTAGGTATTCTGTGTAGTCGAAGTCGTAAGTTCTCTGGTAGTCGAAGTCGTAGGTTCTCTGTGTAGTCGAAGTCGTAGGTTCTCAGTGTAGTCGTAGTCGTAGACTGGTCTGTGGCCGTAGTCGTAATTTCCCTGCGTAGTCGTAAACCTTCCGTGTGGTCGTATGTCGACTGCGTGGTCGTAAACCTTCCATGTGGTCGTAAGTCGACTACGTGGTCGTAGCTCCGCCCGATCACGTTTGCCGTGGTCGTGAGAACTTCCGAAGGCCATAACTTCTTCATTTTAACTCCGATTTAACTCGTTCAAATTTCTAAATTTTTCTAAAATCCTAAACTACCCATTTCTGGACTCTTTTTGAATTTTTGGATTTTATTTGAATTTTTTTTGAATTTCTTTTGGTTCTTTACGTATAGATTACGACGAATCCGGAGAGTATTTCTTCGACGAATCGCAGCAAGACTTCGAGCAAGGCAAGTTACACCTTTGACCATGTTGATCCCAGTAATTTAAATTATTATGTTGTTTTTAAATTAATATGCATGCGTACTTTTATTTAATCTAGTTTAAATTCAGTTTAAACTCTAGTTATACCCAATTCCTTTGTGTATGGCCAATCTTGAAATTGAACGAACATACCTTGTCACCATAGATGAAAACCTAGTTGGTACATTAGTATTGACTAGAACATTTTATGGAATTGCTTAGCCATGCTTAGAATAATTTGGGTGGGAAGAATTGTTTCACATAAAATGATAAAGTTTTCGAATGTGTTCTTGACTTTGGTGGGTCAAGAATGATTATGAAATATTTTCAAACAGAATATGAAAACTTGGTTTAGACTTAGGCTAATGGTTAGAGTGGTGGGTGCTTGCTGGTATGCATTGTTGTTTAGTGACACAATGTTGATTGCCAGGCACAAGGGGTATGTGGTTGGTGCCTGAGTCAGTTAAGGACCGGTCTGTGAAATACTATTACAAAGTCACACCGTACTACCACAAGTCTGGTATGGGACAGACCTGGCTAAGTAATTTGTGAAGTTCCATTTTAGTTTCGCTATAGGCTGAATGTGAGCGTGGCGTAGGCCATGAGAAGTCTCATATGGCACAAGAGGGGGCTCCAACATGTGGATTCATGTTGTGGTGAAACCTTAGTGGCGGCGTAGCTAATTTGGTAATGGAACATTGGAACGGCTTTGTCATGATCTCCTCGGCCGCACACCTAAGGAAGTGTGTTAATCCGGTGGCAAAACGGGGGACATGTCTTGTGGGTAAAGTTGTACACCTCTGCAGAGTAACAAACTATCCTGGATAGCCGTGTCCACGGTCAAGGACATGCTTAGTATGGTTTTTCACGGATTAGACTTCAGTTTTAATAAAATTTGGTTTATGGAAATTTGTGAAACTTTTGGAAAGATGGTCCGGGTGGGATACCCGTGGATAGGTTAGTGTTAGGTTGTTGCCTGCACTAACGTTATTATTTTGTTAAATCTGGATTTTATATATTGTATCAAATTCAGCTTTTGCACTTACGTTATTGTATTTAATTCAATAATGCTGTTTATGCAAATGAACCACATTATGCCTTCCTTTGTAACCCCTTATGCATGCATCAAATCTGTTATATCTCCTGGTGTAACTTGTGGAGTACTTTATGTACTCACCTTGCTATAAACATTGTTGCCAGAGGACGACGACGTTGACTATGTTGAGGATTGCGACGAATAGGCCACGTCTTACAGTCAATTCGCCTTGTGGGAAGGCAGGATGGGCTGCTCCTTTTATTTATCTTCCGCTGTTTCTTTTCATGTTTGGCCATGAAGCCACCTTATTGTAAACTTGGCCTTAAGGCCCGTACTTTCGCTTTATAATAAAGTTTGGTTATCATGCATGATATGTATCACTGTTCAGTCTGTGTGCACTAGCTTTTCCTGGGATAGTGCGAATAACACAGAGGGTTCTGGAGTTGTTGCTCCGGGTCCCGACAGAGCGTTGTGACGATCGAACGAGTGGTGGAGGCTCTCATGGAACATTATCTACTCCGGGCACTTCAGTGGAGGAAGGGTGAGTCTAGCACGCGACCGTGGTACGTACCACTCTAGGTACTCACCGTACGTCTAAACGTCATGTGGATGCTACTCCTACATGACCTCCACATGCGCCGTCTGCATCTATGCCATAATCCACTCATGTTGTCTGCTTGCCAATCCTTAGCATGCCGACATACCCTCGATTGCCTGCATTTTTGGAAGGATTGACATTATAAAAGTAGACATAAGAAGTGTAAACATTACTCGGACGAAGTTTGACTCACAGGTGTACGGCTCGCTTCAAGACCCTACCATCCGGAGGGGGCATGATCTAGTATTAAACAAATTATTACATTAGGAGCTATGACATGTAAGGCTCCATCATGTGTGTGAACACCAGATGGTAGCTCGTCACCCATAACTTGGCATCCTGGGTGGATTGCACAGACAGCCCATGTAGTGCTACCGTTTACACGAAATCTAGAGTACATGGAGCCCAGATGATGTAATTGTCATGCAACGACTCAAACTTGTTGTGGAACAATGAGTAGCACCTCGCTGGTGTACCCTTGGCCCAGTGCAAATGGGCAGCAATCCACTAGAAGCCCATAGTGGGCTTGTCTATCGGGCATCCAACTCGGTGTATGGGTGCATTGCTCTCTTGATGGCCAGGCGCCCAACAGGGAAGTGCTCTCAACTCCATAGCTGCAGGAGTATGTAGCAAATGGCCAGGTTCAGGGTAGCACTAGTTCTGCGTTGTGAAGCATCACACAATCCCTAGTATGTGACACAATGGATGGCTGATCCCCAGCTATACTAAGGCGTCGCCCTAGCCTCCGCATCAGCCAAAGACAACGGTGGGACAAAGCTAGGGTAGCACAAATTGCCCTGCGTGGTTGGAAACAGAACCCAACCAAAGAGCTGAAGAAGGTAAGCAATGAGGTGCACCCGAACAATCTCGTCAGGTGTGCATCCTATAGGCAGTGACTGAAATACATAGCCAAGTCCAAGGGATGCCACTAGCATGCTTCGAGATAGGCATGCCAAACCGATACACCAGCTTGGCCTCCTAGTCCGCTGGGGGATGGCCTGGAATAAGTGGCTCCCCCTAGAGAGGGAGTCTAGTCAAGAACGAGAGGCCTTGTAGAGTGAATGTCATCTCACCCCACCGAAAGTGAAAAGTGTGTATCTTAGGCCTCCACTATCAATAAGTGATGATAGCAGACTAGCATCTAGGGTGAACCAGTGTTCGACAGACAGCAGCTTCGCAAGGGGAAACAAACCTGTGTCCCAGAGGATTAGGATGTAGCGATCGTCCAACTCCTAGTAATCCCTCCCTGACCGAAGTAGCAGGGGTGAAGGGTCATCCATGTCATTGGTAATCCACAACTTGCACAGGTGGTTCTCATCGTAGAACTATTTCCAGAAGCTCCAATACTAGGGGTGGGAAACAGTAATGGATAATCTGTTTTATCTGATATTTGTATCCAAGAAAACACGAATGTGGTAAGCAAAATCCATATTCGAAAATAGTCGTATTCATATTCAAGGATATTTGTATCCGTATTTGAGAATATTCGTATTCACATTTGTATTCGAGAGTATTTGTATTCGAGACTATTCGATTCGTATTTGATCCATTTCCTATGCCCATCGTCGATAACTAGTCAAAAACTGGCTAAACAGCTAGGAATTTGTTCTAGAAGTTGTAGGAGGATATTTGTATTCAACCGAATTAAGTAAATATTCGCAAATCCGTTATGACATTATATTCGTATTCATATTTGAGAATATTCAAATTCATATTCGTATTCATTTTAAAAATATGAATTCATATTCGTATTTAAGACTATTCGATTATATCTGATCCGTTTCCATCCCTATCCAATACAGACATGCCTTGCAACAAATGGAATAGACAAAATATTAATGGGAAAATTGATAATGAAAATAAAGTTCTACAAATTAAAAAAATTACGACCAAATGAAGACAACAAATAAACGTACACTAATTTACTAGTAGAAAAATAAAATACAATTTTTTGAGTTTACATATGACTCTCTTTTTTTAGTTCAAGTAGTTAAAGTTTGACGCCAACTTAACAAGAACCTAATTTGCTACAAGCCTATGACCAAACTTGACACAGTGTACTTCATTGTATAATTTTTCTAGAATTTTACATTTTATGAAATTATCTTGAAAATTAAGGATTTAGGTCTTGAAAATTAGGGTTTTAGGTATTGGAAATTAGAGTTTCATGATTTCATGTGATTTGGAATGTGCGAACTTTAATAACACATGGCTACTCTAGGTAAGAGATACTCATTTATACATGAGAGTCTGTCATGCCTAGTAAAAGCAATCGAAAGACGAACACACGTGCATAGGTTGATCAAATAATCATCATGCTGGAATAATTTACTGCCATCATAATTTCTGTATATAATAATATTGTAACTTAATTTCAACTATTTGTTTAAAACTAATTATTTTAGGAAAACTAATTAATTGTGACTAATTATTTTGTAACTAATTGGGGGCGCCTTCAATAATTTTATAAGTTAACCACTGTTCTTTCCCTTTGCTAAATAAAAATTAATTATATATGCGTGTTGATTGCATAGTGCATGCATACATGAATAACTAGCAACTACTCCCTTTAGTTCACCAAAACAAGTCATTTTGAACATGGATACGGTTTTCAAAATGCAACTTTGACTACTAATTAATTACTACTATAATATATTTGTAAAACCTAACAAAATTATAATATTATGAAAGTATGTTTCAAGACGAATCTACACATAAGATTTTCATGTATCCAATCTAAATATTTAAAAAGATATCGATAGCTAAAGTTGTCAAAGTTTGATTGTACGTATTACAAAATAACTTGTTTTTGTCAACTAGAGAAAGTACTTGCTTGCATGGCCAGCAATACATGCATCGCATGGCATTTTCTTAACGGCTAGCAGCGTAGTGCAATTGCTTGCATACGGTAGTTACATTGATTACTGCTATCCAAAATATTTTAATGGACACAAGAAAGATCACTACATTCATGTCTTGATGTCGTATGCATGGATTTCTTTTCTTCATTTCCGGCTAAATATTTACTACAACTTACTTACTAACAACGTAGTTAATAAAGAATTTACAAATGAGGAAAAAAATACCTGCTAATATGGCTTCTAATGACGGTGATTAATAACGCTAAAACATCTCCGAAAATGAAATCCACAAAGAGCCAGAGAGAGCGAGCGAGCGATGACAAAATGAAATCGTGCTCTCACTACTACAGAAAGCCTAATACTAGACGGCCAATCACAGACGGTTTGACAAAACCGTCTGTGACCGACACTAACACAGATGGTTTTAATTTGGACACCGTGTGTTGGTGGCGTCGGAGAAAACGAGTATCACAGACGGTTCTTACCGATGACCCGTCTGTGATACTTTAGTATCACAGACGGTTTTTTAATAAAACCAGATTATCACAGACGGTTTTTAATAAAAAAAAACATCTGTGATAATGGCGCTAGGCATTTATTGTGCTGTTCAGAACCGCATCTGTCTTCATTTCGATCCAGATCTAGCCGATGCTGCACTCTTTCGCTCAGGAGGCAAGCTAGGCGATTTCAGGCCAATTAATTTGGTGGGAATATAATAGCAAGCTAGAGATTGAGCTTTGAAGATTCATACTTTCCTGGTTGCTCTAGATATGGTTAGTAATGAAATTTATTTTTCTTTGCATTACAATTTAGATCTAAGTAATTGGTGAGTGTTATTGAAGATGGTTTGCAAAATTATTGGTTATATAATAGCTGTTGTGTTTATAATATGAATTAAGCTAGCAAAGCCTGAATGCATGTGGTATATATGTAGTAATAATTAATTAATTTAATTTTTAATACTAAGTTGTTATATATATACATAACGTATGACCGAAGTTGGATGTATGTCGCGAACCGTGTGAGTAAAGAGTACATTAATGGCGTGTCAGCTTTTACAAGAGCTGCCAAGGAGGATATGCTGAATAAGGGAGTGGAATATATGTACTGTCCATGCACTAACTGCGAGAATTTAAAGATGTTTAAGAACCGAGGGCAAATTGAAGCGCACTTGATTCGGAGGGGTTTCAAAAAGGGTTATACGTGTTGGACCAGTCATGGCGAAGTAATGATCATATGCTGCCGGATGACATCGCCGGTGAAGTGAATGATATGCCATCGGATGATGTCGATTGTGGTTCGAATTCAGATAGGTTGCACGATGACAATCTGGATCAGATGCTTCGCGATGTAGAAGAGAACTATGATGACAGAGAGTATGTTAAATTCCGGGGCTTGATGGAGGACTCGGAGAAACCTTTGTTCACATGCTGCAGGTCAAAGTACACAAGGTTGTCGGCCGTGCTTGAACTGTTGAAATTGAAGGCAAGCAACGGTTGGTCCGACAAGACTTTCACGGCGCTGCTAGGTCAGCGGACGTGCTTCCGGAGGGAGATGAGTTGCCTAAAACCACGTATAAAGCCAAGAAGGTTATTTGTCCGTTGGGAATGGAAGTAGAAAGAATACATGCATGTCCGAACAACTGTATCCTCTACCGTAAAGAGTATGCAAACATGCATGTATGTCCAGTGTGCAACGCAATCCGATACAAACGTAACAATCAATCAGATGACGGCGAGAGAATAGAGGCGAAGAAAGGACCTCCTGGTAAGGTGGCATGGTATCTTCCTATAATTCCCCGTTTGAAAAGGTTTTTTGCAAATCCAAAGGAGGCAAAACTGCTGCGTTGGCACTCGGAGGAGCGCAAGAAGGATGGAATGCTAAGATACCTTGCTGATTCCACCCAGTGGAGAAACATCGATAGGAGTTTTGCAAACTTCGGTGCAGAACCAAGGAATATAAGGTTTGGACTGAGTACAGATGGAATGAATCCTTTCAGTAGCATGAGCAGCCGACATAGCACATGGCCCGTGACTCTCTGCATCTATATCTTCCTCCTTGGTTGTGTATGAAGTGAAAGTATATTTTGCTGTCGATACTTATCCAAGGGCCAAAGCAACCTGGGAATGATATCGATGTGTACCTAGCACCATTGGTGGAAGATCTAAAAGTACTGTGGAACGAAGGGGTACAGGTATGGGATGCATACAAACGAGAGAACTTCACTTTGCACTCCTTATTGTTTTGCACCATAAATGATTATCCTGCTCTTGCTAACCTATCGAGCCAGAGTACAAAAGGTGCCAAAGCTTGTACCCACTATTTAGATGGTACCGAGAGTGTGGCTGAAACACTCACGCAAAACCGTCTACATGCGTCACCGCCGATTCCTTCGGAGGGCTCACCCATACCGCAAGATAAAGAAACAATTTGACGGAGGGAAGGAAGACGGTTCAGCTCCAAGGCATTTAAGGGGAAAAGAGGTTTATGATATGGCTAATGATTTAGATGTTGTCCTCGAAAGGGACGTAAATTGAGGGCTCATGAGAAGAACACCTGGAAGAAGAGATCAATATTTTGGGACTTACCTTATTGGGAGTACCTAAATGTTCGACACTGCATCGACGTCATGCACGTCGAAAAGAATGTAGGTGAATTTTGAATGCTGGTTGGTGTTTATATGAGAAAATGTGTAAAGAAATACACTGTGTGAGGTAGGTGATGTATATGAATGCCAGTTGGTGTTTGTATTAATAACTACAGTGGGGGGCAAGGGCTTATCACAAACGGTTCTCAGTTTAGAACTGTCAGACGATTTTATGTTTAGAACCATCTGTGATATTATAACTATCACAGACGGTTCTATGTTTAGAACCGTCTGTGATATTTATTATCACAGACGGTTCTAAGTTTAGAACTGTCTGTGATATTGATATCACAGACGGTTCTTAAATAGAACCGTCTATAATAATCCTTTATATATAACCCCCCGCTAGGGTTTTGCGCGTACAACTGCAGTTATTAGACTTAGTCGCTCTCCCGAAGTCCCGATCGAGCCCGTCGCTGCCGCCGTCCCCGAGCCCATCGCCGGCCACCGTCCCTGAGCCCGTCGCCGTCCCCCTCCCTCCAGCCCCTCGCCGTCGCGGTCCCCGACCCAGTCGCCGGCCGCCTCTGTCCCCCGAGGCCATCGCCGTCCCTCGAGGCCGTCGCTGTCCTCCCTCGGGCCCGTCGTCGTCCCCCTCCCTCGGCCCCTTGCCGCCTCCGTCCCTGAGCTCGTCGTCGTCCTCCCTCAGGCCCGTCGCCGCAACCGTCCTCCCTCGGGCCCGTCGCCGCCGCCGTCCCCCCGTAAGTTAGCATTTTTGAGTGAACATAGTTTATGGCCTGAAAAAGTTTAGAAAACTTAAGTACAAATCCTCCATTATGGTGCTTTTTGAATCATCATGTCTAGATTTGTTGAGCAATAACCAAAAGGATGAAAGGATAATCAAAGATGATATTTAAGTACTATGAAATAGTTGATAATGCCATAGCTCTGTAAGCTCAATAGCTTAAAAGAGTTTGTGAAACTGGTTCCTTGTATGTTATAGCTAACCGAAGTTTGGTCTTTTAGTTTTGATAGAATTTACCAACTTTGGACTAGGTACCCTGGATGTCTGTCACATTAAACTTGTTCCTATTCCAACTCCCAACAGGGTTAGGTCTCCTGGCAGCTGATGCTTTCTCATATACCCTAGCATACCAATATGCCTCCATCAGACCCTAAGGTCTCTGACCACTAACATAATGTTTAGTATCTCCTCTGAGACCACCAGTAAAACAATTAAGTAAGTGCTCTTGTAAGTATGGATGGTCCCTTTTTACTAGTGCCATGCATTCTTCAAATCTACCAATGTAATCGCTTATATTGGATAGATATTGTTGTTGTTTCATATATTGTATACATATATTGTCGTTGTTTCATAAATCTTATTGTTGTATACATATATGATGTTGTTGTTTCATATGTTGTATACATATATATTGTTGTTGTTTCATAAATCTTATTGTTGTTAAATCTTACTGTTATGCATATGTATATAAGTATGTGCTTATACCGCACTATTTACGTATATGCTACATTGTGCTTACTTTTCATATATGAGAAGGCCAACATGTCATCTGCGCATTCTTCAACATCACATTCGCCGGATGTGTCCCCTCCAAAATCAAAACGCCAAGGAAGAGGGCTACCGAAAAAGCCTGAGGGCCGATTTACCATCACACAGGTCGATGGACCTGGGACCCCTCTCCTTCCTCACAAAGCAGTATGCGCATTCCGAAGAATGATCAGAATAGTTGCACTAGAACAAATTGAGATCACATTTGATTCGTGGAAGAGCGTGCCTGGGACTTGGAAACGTGAGCTGCTGACAGAAATTTTGGCATCGTTCGAGATCCCAGAAGAACACCAAGACGCCGTGCAACGACAAGCCTTGCTAGCGGCGTGCAAAGCATGGAAGAACTTCAAGAGCATGCTTGTCAAGGACTACGTGGAGAAGGATGAAACACCCTTTCATAAATACCCATTCCTAAAACCACAATGGGAAGAGTTCAAGGCGATGTAGACGACCAAAGATTTCAAAAGTACAAGTACGGCGCACAAGGCCCTCCAGGCAAAAAACACACACCCCCACAGACTTGGCACAGCTGGGTATGCGGGTAAAATCCCGCAGTGGAGGAGGGAGGACGAACAGGCAGCCCTGCAGGACACCGCCCCACCATTTGCCAATATCTCGGATGATCGCGCTCGAAATTGGATTAGAGCAAGGTCATCTACAACGACATTGGGGGACGTCTCCTTTCGAAACCCTGCAGACCAGCAAGTGTCCCAGCGCCTGGTAAGATATCGATCGAACTACATAGCTTGTAATTACTCCACAACATCGTAGGAAATGAAATGACATGTCGTGCTCTTGTAGGAAGCGCTGAGTGTTGAATCTTCCTAGGGATCATTCCAGGGAACAAGGGAGAAAGATATACTCTCTGCGGCCCTGGGAAACAAGGAGCACCTGGGTCATACGAGAGGCCTTGGACTTTACATTCCTTGGAAACATGGTTTCCAAGATGACTCCGAAATGTATCGGCGTAGGAAGAGAACCAAAGCTGAGTGTGAGGCACAACTACGAGAAGAGATCAAGGCATCTCTTAGAGAGGAGCTG
Organism: Dendrocalamus latiflorus; assembly: GCA_017311315.1. NCBI lineage: Eukaryota > Viridiplantae > Streptophyta > Magnoliopsida > Poales > Poaceae > Dendrocalamus > Dendrocalamus latiflorus. The sequence continues at coordinate 18,105,921 of CM029659.1, read as the reverse complement.
GCTGATTATGTCAGAGATGAGGTGCAGAGATATACAGAAAATCAGTAGGCCGCCGCCGCTCCTGTGCTAGCTAGCCCGCACATCTGTCCGAGTAGTTGGTGTCCAATCCGACGGAAAGCGAGGCCAGATTTCTTGTGGACGACATCCTGGTAATAATTATTATCTCTTGAATGCTTACTCCATTGATAGGCCTACTGGAGTAGCTAATTTTGTATCGTTATGCAGGCTCTAAGTGAGATATGCCTCCCTTCCCTTGTACGCTGCCTGGGGCCAGGCATATCCGTCTGCTATCGGGGCCATGGTGCACCGTACACCTATAGCACCAGGCTTCACAAAAGTTAATGTGGATGGTGTGCATGTCAATTTTGAGGTCGTCCCGCTACCGAAGCCCCCCAACGACAAGATTGTGACTCTAGGGCAAGCCATTGGAACATTCATCCAGTGGCCCAAAAGCGACATCTCCCTAGAGGCTTCTTCACCGGTGGTAGGACCACAAGGGTAGTGCGAACCAGAGCTACATGCACTGGTGCCATCTCCACAAGACTTATCTCCACCACCGCTACCTGCACTGGTGCTATCTCCACGGGTGCTATTCTCGCCAAAGCAACTTGCACCGGTGCTACCTTTACAGTCGACTACCACAAAGTCGGCCTATAGCCGAGGCAGTAAGGGCAAAGCAAAAAAGACTAATGATGATATCCCGTACCTGCCGTTGGCCCGTAAATTCGTGCTTGGCGAGCCGCTGGTCGACCCAGTAACGCGCCTCAAAACCCTACCAATTAGTTGCACGCAATTACACAAGTGGTATATGGAACAGTCCAATAAGCCAGAGGGAGAACGGCGCTCAGGTATCACTGTCGAATTCGTGCCGAATCATTTAGAGCACAATATTCAAGATTGTGTCTTCAGGGTCACCTTCGAGGATTTATTTGATCTTTTCACGCTCAACGCTCTCGACGCCTCACTCATTCGATGCTGGACGCTGTAAGTGTGTACAATCACAGCCTCCGTTCATGTCATACCAATAAATGTCATATATAATTTGTTGCTTTTGTGTGTATATATATAGACACATGCTGACTAAAGCTAGAAGAATCAAAGCATCGATTGGTTTCTTGGACCCACACTTGGTCGCCATGCATACCATCAACGAGGATAGACCCTTCGTCGAGAGGTACATTGCATCAGCACTGGTGGCTTACCGCGATAAGGAATATGTACTTATGCCCTACAATCAGGACTATCATTGGATTTTAATAGTAATTGTACCAAAATGGAACAAGGCAATATACCTTGATTCCCTAAGTAAGAATAAAACGGACTACACAATTGTCGGCCAAGTAATCGATAGGTAAGTACATTTTCTCAGTCAACTTTTTCGAATCACGTAGGGCGTTCGCGATGTACGTTGAAAAGGAAGGTATCTCGACACAAGGGGCCAAAGGCCTGACACATGTTCAAAATTTTAAGGTATTCGCTATTACACATTAATTAATCCTATGCAACAGTTGGTAGTAATGCCTCTTGAATTAACACATTCCATTTTTTGCAGTGCCACTAGCAGTCGCTGGGCAATACGTGTGGATTCTACGTTTGCTACCATATGGACCTACTCCTCGATTCCTCGAGGATCACCAATTCTAAGGTTTGTCAATCTTCCCATAATTACTTCATACTTATCAGGTTACACATATACACACATTGATATTCTTATCGACAGGCTGTATCCATCCCGTCAACTGCATTGAAACAGCCCGACCTTTCAATAATTCGAGGAGAGTTGGCCTACTTTTTGGTGGCTACAGTCATAAAGTCTGAAGGAGAGTTCCACTGCGCACAATGATTTTTTATTGCTCTTATCACTCCGAAATCGAGGTCTCACGAAAGGAACAGATCCATAATCAATGAACTTGTCAGCTGCACAAGCAATACTTGATTGGCAATCATGCACCATCTAAGTATTGCTTGTGCAGCCTAACAAGTTCATTGATTATGGATCTGTTCCTTTCACGAGACCTCGATTCTGGAGTGATAGAGCAATAAAAAATGCAATGTTACCATCTAAGTGCAAATGCAATGTACATCTTTTGTAATTGTGTATTTGTTAATGGATATTTTATTTCATTTCAATTAATTGATTTGCGAAATAGATGTTTTATGCTTGTGAAATGATGTGCGATGTGAATTGGATGTTTTATGTTTGTGAAATGACTTGAGATGTGAATTGGATGTTTCATGTTTGTGAAATGAATTGAGATGTGAATTGTATGTATACATGTACATGTTGATCTACTTGTTTCAGAGGGCATGGCTAGCATTTCCTGAGGCTAGCTAATAAACAGAAATAGATTTCAGGGTAAAAAAGAATATCACAGACGGTTTGTAACTAAAAACCGTCTGTGATAGCTGATAATCACAGACGGTTTTTACACCGTTTGTGATAGGTGATAATCACAGACGGTTTTTAGTTAAAAACCGTCTGTGATGTATCAATAACAAAGATGGTTTTTAACTAAAAACCGTCTGTGATAGCTGATAATCACAGACGGTTTTTAGTTACAAATCGTCTGTGATTATCAGCTATCACAGATGGTTTGTAGTTAAAAACCGTCTGTGATATTTACACCATAGACAGTTCGAAAACCGTCTGTGATAACCTTCAATTATCACTGACCCATAAATTCAGATGGTTCAGAAAACCGTCTGTGATGACGTTTCTGAACTGTCTGTAATGACCTTCTCTGTAGTAGTCTCTCTCTCTCTCTTTTTATAGCCGGTGCAGAGTGAATCCTTCCCCCACATGAGACAATTCAAGTTTGCATGTATGAACCGACAATGATGGGATGATGGCGATGGCGATTGATACATGGATACCATGCAATGTCATAGGTGCTCGGTGTGCTTGGGAGGTTTGTCCCAAGGTGAGGGGCCTGTATTTGCAGCCTTGACATTCGGACAGGTGGATGGGAGGTTGCATTGGGAGGTATGGATGATAATGGCCATGTGTGAGGGGTCATGTCCAATTGCTAAGCTAGTGAGTAGGTGGGCTGCCATGGATGGCAACAGGTGTGAGGGGCCTCAACTGCACGGCCAGGAAGGAAAGGTGGCCTACCACATGGCCTCAACCGTACGGTCAAGCGATGGCAAGGTTGTGTGGCGGTGGCAGGCTGGGTGGCGGTGGCTAGGCAGCGGCGCAGCCAGGTGATGCAGTGTGGCCGGCGGTGGCGGAGGCCGGCGACGGCAGTGCAGTTGACGCTCAGTGGTCACATGGCTCGGCCGACTTAGGCACAGCCGAATCATGTTTCACACGGTGTTTTGTTAGCTTGTGTAGTGGGATAATGTTCGTACGGTCAAATGAGCTTTCTCATGGCCGAACAGCGATTCGCATGAGTTTCGAACAGCGATTTGCATGATAAACTCTTAGCGAATGCGATTTTTTCCAGCCAAACAAATCTCTTTGTATCTTTCCAAGTTTTTACCTTAACCCTTACTGATTCAGCTCTGTTTCACCATGTAGGTATGCACGCTGCCTTTGAGGGAACGTTTGGGTAGTTGCGCATCTTAGATCCTTCGTGCAGTGAGTCTGCCGAATGTGCTCAAAGCAAGTACCTTGCAGTCGTTAAACCTTCCCATTTCGTATACTACATCTTCCATAATTATTTGTCGCTATCGCCCTTGATTACATTTACCATATTACTATTACTTGCCTGGTTATAGTCTACTAATATTATAATCGTACCATGGATCTCTAGATTACCTTGTTTTGCATGCTTTTATGTTTATTAGAATGCTCAGTTATTAGTGCTTAGTATACATGTTTAAATCATTAATGGGGAAATGTATGAACATGTTTTGGACTTGGGCTTAAACCGCCAGTAATCTTATAACATTAAAGCTACCATGTTTTGTCTTCCTAATATCAACAATTGTTAATTTGACTAATAACCACTCATCACGTAGCAAAATTTGGTTGGTTGTCAACCCTTGTGTCAGTTAAACTATAATACCTCATTTATAATAATTCTTAGACCACTATCACCATGTTACCATTTCACATCACCACTCATTGGGATCTAATGCTTCTCCACTTCAAATCTTTGGCGAATCCTTCCATTTATTATATCCTTATCTTAGCCCTCTCCATAGTTCCCCTAATTCATACCACATAATTTGTTAACAACATAACAGTTACCTGGCTTGGGGTTATCCACATATAAGGGAGATTTCTACCCACCTAGTAACGTACGGGAGTGTATACTTTCATTACTCAAGACATTACACCCCGTTTATGGTTATACAGTCGAGGACAATGACGTGCCTGACTATTCTTGTATAACTAGGTATCTGTGAAAATAATCGCTAGTGACATTACCATAATTTGCTTAATAACAATTATCTTTAATTCACTATTCCTGTTACTTCTATATCTGACCTGTATCAGTATTCCTTGTAACATAATTACATTACACTTAAACTGTGTCAATTACTTGTTAGAATTGCTTAACCTTTATTCATTTTTCTTATGACCACTATTGGGTACATGCTGAGATATCCAAATATCACGCTTGCTCTTTCCATTCTCAAGAAAAAGGCCAGCGGAGTGATTACATCATGCATGGTTGGGAGCACTCGAGTTTTTAGTACCGTGGCTTGCTACCATTTATTTTGTCTTATTACACTTTCTTTGGTTAGATGTGGACTAGTCTCATATTTCAAACATTTACTTATAGCTCCCGCTGGTTCCTTAATAAAGTTTTAACTCCTTTGTGATTTCTATTTGTAGGACCAAAATGGCAACAGGGGGGTGAATGGTGCCTTCAATCCGCCCCAAGTACTCACACAATCTTCTTCTCCAATAGCTACAAAAGCTACGAGGGTGTGTGTGTGAGTGGTGTAGTGGAAGCACAAAGTGGTTAGAGGTAGAACCGCCAGGTAACCCAAAGGACCGAATCTTGTGATGATCTCCTAGTGTACAACAGTACAACCACAAGCTGGCAAAATGTAGGTAGGGTTAACTAATTTGTGTGGCTCTAAGGTGGTTACGTGAAGGTATGACCACGAGCAAAGGGATGGATGGTCCCATCCCCGCCTTTGCCCGTGATGGTTCACGAGGGACCCTTCTCGAGGGACGTATGCATCCTACAAAAGATAGACCTTAACGGGCGTAACCACAGTAGGACTATGCATTGTAAAGGCCATGTGATAGTATACTCAACCGCATGGCTAAGGAATCATGTGGGGCAACGAGCAGATTTATCTCTTGTGGGTAAAGTGTGCAAACTTTGCAGAGTCAAAACTATTCGAATAGTCGTACCCATGGTCAACGGCGGATATGGGAACTTAACTAGATATAGTTTTGTTTCAAAAACATTGTGGGTGGAATTGGTAAGTGGAGGGCAGAGAAAGGCCCTAATTTGTGTTGACCTGGGTGTCGCCACAGTGATAAGGTAAGCGGTTATAATGCTGAAGGATTAGGCATATGGTGCAGAGGCCATGTAACGGTGGATGGAATCTGGATCGCTATTATTATCGCATTCTTTCACATAATATGATTCAGTTCAAACTGCTAGGTCTCAGGAAATTTCTATGTATCATTCTTCGAAAGCAAATTATGGCAAATAAAATAACCCGAGCCTTTCCTTGATTAGCCATGTATATTAATTATTTGCATCCCATGTATTGGCTCGCGGAGCACGGTGGTTTGTGCTCACACTTGCTCTCACAACAAATCCAGAATCAGGAATCGGATCACTACGCTTCAGCAACACTATTGATCATGGTGGCAAAGAAGATGAAGATGTCAAGGGCTAGGTTGCGAACACCCAGTCGGCTACCTGTGGGCATGTCCTGAGGGTCCCACCTGTGTGCTTCATTTCCGCTGCTACATTTTATTGATTTTGGCTTAATCGGCCCGTGAGTAAGTCTACTATTATATTTACTCTTTCGCATTATATGTATTTTGATGATCAGAACTGTAACCTGTGAGCACTATCTACTGATCCAAGGAATAGTGTGGTGGATTCACAAGGGATGCCGGATGTTAAAATCTGGGTCCTACAAGGATGGTATCGGAGCATATCGACTGCAGGTCGTGACCTAGATAGCCTGGCCGTTAGTTTCGTGACTAGAACTATTTCTTCAAAATCTATTTCCAAAAATATAAGTTGTATTACTTATTCTCGTCTCTATTAGATGGTTCCCTCTCATCTATGTGCTGCCCTAGCCATCTTTACTTCTAAAAGCTCTCTTATCTTGGATTCAAAATTATAAAGATTCAGTACTCCTCTTGTAACCTCCCTTTGAAAACCTACTTTGGATTAAAATCACAATGCTTAAATTTGAAGCTCATTATACAAACTTATTTTATCCTTGGAGGATCAATTGTCAAATTGTTTACAAAATTCACTTTCAAACTCATATTTACAAAACCTAATCTCCAAGGAAATTTTCATAAGTTCAAGCTACTTGCCAAAACGTATTTGAAAAATTCACCTTGGATTCTCAAACCACCCAAAACAAAGTTATTTCTCGAAAATATTTCCCCAGAAAGGACATTGTTTTCAAAAATAAAACCTAAGGGTTAGCTTTGAGGTGTTATTTTTGATAGAGTTATGTTGGTAAAAACATATTTTCCATGTTCGATTTTATTACCCATGGTTAAAAAAATACTTCTTTTCTTACAAATAAAATATAGAGAGGAATAAATAGAGTCGTAAGTAAAGATGATAGATGCATACGGTGAACACACAAAAATGTTGATGGGTTTCAGGTCGATCATCGGAAGAAAACAATAATGTGAATTTTGGAAGAATAAAATTGGTGGAGCTTAAATGATTAGATTAACTAGATAGAATTAATCAATTCTTGGAGAAATAGGAAGTGTGAAGATAATTAAAGGGTTACGACCTTAATAAACAATATAATTCTTAGGAGATGTTTACTATAGTGGAATATGATCAATTACTAGTTGGATTAATTGAATTTTTGAGAAATTGGGAGATATGATAGCAACTATCAGAATGCAGACTTGATTAATAACATTATTCCCGGAGGATGTTTAAAATAATGAATTGAATTTAAGTTGATTACTGGAAGAGCAAATTATGGTTTTGAACCAAACGACAGAAAGGATTGAATTGTTAAGGAAGTCGTGATACAAATGATACAGGTAGATTTAAAAGTAATAATATCGGATGATCATTAGAATTCAGAATTGAACAGTTGATAGATAGCTGATAGATAGCGAATGTGAGATTGGATTACTAGGAAGTCATGATACAAAAGATATCGATGGATCTAAAATAAAGAATACTAGATTTTCATTAGACTGAAGAGCTGATTAAATTGGCAGATAACGAACCTGATATTGGATTATAAAAATGTGGTGGAAATTCAGACTCGTATAAGAATTTAGTATCCCCGATTCGATTAATAGAATTTTTGGAGGATGCAATGGAAATTGTTTGATCAAAGTAAAGGTATTGGATTTTCATTGGATTGTAGAGTTAACAAGTTGACAAATAATGGATCTGAGATTGGGATCATACACATAGTGAAATATGATATTTGATTCACAAATTTATGTTGGAGGTTAAAGATTTGTGCGAGAGTTAGATAACCATGGCTGGATTAACGAAATGGTGGATGACACAATAGAAAGTATATGATCGGTGGATCAAATAAATAATCGCACTCGCTGTTTGGAGTTTTAGACAGCAGTAATACTATGACTAAATAATGGTGGAAGATAGTCTAAGCGCAATTTGCAAAAGTGAAAGTTAAAATATCAAGGCCATTGGATTCTAAGGCCTAGGGATAGAGTAATGAATTAGACCATCGATTGATATTTGAAGAGATTAGAATATCTTGACAAGGAAAAAAAGCATTTTAAAGTGTTGTACTTCAAAACAACTACAAAAAAAATCCATTTTTCCACAAAGTTTCATTTACAAAAGAAAAGATAATAGGAGAGTGAATACTGATATCAATCAAATTACCTCTGAATACTTCCTCTTCCATCTATTGAATTAAAAAGGAAAATTTTATTCCCCTTCTCTTATCCTTACTCCAAAATTTAAGGTTAAGAATGTCAAAGATGTCCATGAAGATAAGATGGTCTCGTTTTAAACAGACTATACAGATGAACCATGTGCTCTTTTATGTGTACTTCCCCGAATAGACGTTGTACTATCGCAAGATTTTATTTGGACCCTGTGCACTGCCTTCTTGCCCTCGGGTGTTGTATTTCATGATCATAGGAAAAAGATTTGTTTTAAAAACCTATGTGATTTTTTGTGCTGCCCCAGCTTCCGGGGTATACTCTTACAAGTCAGGATGGGTCTAGATTACCTTATCCCCGCGATTTTATCCTTACCTCATGCTATTCCCTCTCACCTTTTGCTGGAAACCCCATCGAATCCACAGAAGCAAAATTAACAGATAATCCAAAACCAAGGCAATCAAGAAGAAGTGAAGACTTCGCAACCTTCCAATATTTAAGAAAAACAACGTCACCGTGAAGAAGACCACCCGCCAGGAGAGTGTCTAATGAACAAAGTCACCTGTTTCTGCGATAAACAGGACCAAGACCCTTGCCCCAAGAATTGCTCCTCGAATCTGTTGCTGACCAAGACAGCTAGAGTACAATGGATGAATAATGATGATCGTCATTTATTTAAGGGGGGTAGCACTATGAGACAAAAATGTCGAAAAACTACGATGATGTTAAGGAACAAGCACCCTGAAGTCTACAACTGAGAGACCATGTGGTTATGATCCCATGTTTGTGATAAGTAATTGATGAGAGTTCTGGAAAGATTGAGTTTGGTTTGTGTGGTTCGTGCCAAGTTGGCACTTGGCGCAGTCGGGTTTGGTTAGATGGACTTGAGGCGTATTATTCTTCCCGATTGGTCATTTGGGCCATTTCATGCTTGAGTATGATTCATTGGTGCTAATCATGATTACATGTGTCGAGCGGTGCTATGTGATGTGTTTCTTATCTGTGATGACTGTAGGACATTGAGGCGGAGTCGTGGCGAGGCACAGGAGGACCGGACTAGGCGCAGGTGGTGCCGAGGTCAAAGCGGTCGAAGTGTGCCGAAGACGACGAGGGCTCGAGGTAGCTGCGAGACTTGGAAGGCAAGGCATGAGGAAGCTTCCTGGAAGGTGCAGGAGGGGCGTTTTGGTGAATACACAAAGCTGCACTAAAGGAAGTGGATTGTGGACAAAGCACTAGAGTTAGTGGGTAAAGCGAAAAAGCTTAATGGGCAAAGCATGTGGTGAACCCATTAAGAGAGGGTATAAAAGGAGGAGTGTTTCCTGCATGTGGTATCACTAGAGAAATAGCTTGTGAGAGGGTTTGATGGCTTTGGAGAGTTTGTTTTGCTTTTATCTTTAGTTGGTGAGGAGTGGGTGAGAGCAGGAGAGGTTGTGTTGGTTGTTGCCCATGTCTCTCTCGCGTGTGATCTCTCATGTGTGTTCTTGAGTATTGAGAGTTCTCGTGTTTCCTGAGATTGTGAGAGAGGGAATGAGTTGATCCTCCATGTAATCATTCATCTCTCTTCCTCTAAATCAATATGAGAATGTTTGTATTGGAATATTTTCATTTCCCTGCTCGCTCTGTTGTTTTTCAGTCTCTGTTGCTTCGCTGGCCATGTTCTTCTTTTTGATGTTTGAGTTGTTCTATGAGCAAGGAGTAGCAAAATGGGTTGCTTTGAACTAGGAGATACCCCGGCCCAAAGCCATTTGGCTAGTCACTCCTGAGAGCAAACCATTTTTAATTCCAGATTTTGCATCTCAAACTCCTCTGTTCTTCATTTCTAGGGTTTCTCAACAGAGGAATCTTAGTCCCCCTTGATTCCCTTCTTAAGTTGGCTTGAGATTTGGGCTTTCAAGTGCTAAGAGTGTTGTTAATCTGATTGCAGAATCTCTTGAGCAGAGGATGTGTGTTTAATAAGTAATTTAGAAATCATCAAGTTTTCTGTAGGATCTTCGGATTTTTGTCAAATTCTTAATCTGTAACTCTTTTGGTGAAATCTTCGAGTTCTAAAGGTCCCAAGGTTATTTGGAACATCTTCTTGAGCTTATGGTCTGAGGAGAGCATCTCTGTTTCTCAAATTTCTTTGAATCAAGCAAAGTCTAAATTTTCTGTCAGCAGTTCGGCTTCTGCCCTTGCCAGAACCGGTTATATCGGACTCTGACCACCGGTCAGGCCGGCCCGACAACAGCGGTCAGACCGGCCTCACTAGAGCGGTCTGATCGGCAGCACTGGAGCGGTCTGACCGGCTGAATGCCTGCGGTCAGACCGCCCGGCCTCTTGTGGTCAGACCGGCCAGTTGCTGTTTTCAGTATATTTTCTTGAGACCTTTGGTTTTTCATTGCTTGGTCTTGTGTTTGGTCAATTGCACTTCTAGAGAACTTATGTCGTCTTCTTCATAGCTTCTTTAGCTATCGGAGGGGATTATTTTTTGTGGATACTTGCGGGGATAAGTTTTAAAAGAGCAACACTCACCCCCTCTGTTGCCGATTTCGATCCAATAACGACCTATCCAGAAGAATAAAGATTCCTCCCTTCCCTTTTGCCTCCTCTAAGTATAGATTCTCTTCCTTAAAAGATCTGTACGTCAAGCAAAACCCTAAGACCTGTTGCTAGCTAAATTTACCCCACCAGCTTCTTTCTACTCTACCAGAATCTCGGGGTCGAGATTCATTTAAGGGGGGTAGGTTTGTAACATCTCAAAATTTGGATATTCAAAAATATGGCATTTTAAAAACTTTTCTTGCATTTTGCTGGCATTCGAATTTCTTCTAAATGTGTATTTGAGATTTTCTGAGTTTTGCACTATAAAAATTAGCAATCAAAAATAATCCGAAGTGCAAGTAATGATCATATAAATACTGAAAGTTATGGAAATAATTTAATACAAGGAATTACAAATTTTAAACTAATTTTTAAATTAAAATTAAATCCAAACCAAAATTTGAAATTTCAACTCAAGCCGAGAGGCAAACATTTGCATCTAAATAATTGAACCGGAAATCCCAAAATTTTGAATTTTAAAATTTTGGAAAACTCGAAAGTCAATGAATCCTAATGAAAGTTAAAACTTAAATTCTAAATGTCATGCAAAAATTAAAAATCAATGATCATAAATATGAAACAAAAATTTAAATTTGAAGTCTGAAATTTCAAAACCAAGCTTAAACGTACGGCAGCTCATGCGCGCCCCACCTTTTCTTTCTCCCCTCCGGCAGCTGGCGTCCCCTTTCTACCCCCTCTCCGGCTGCTCCAACCGATGCCGGCCACCCCCGATGCCACCACGGCCCGTGTTGATGCTGCCACAAGCTTCCCCACCCACGGGGGAACCCATTTTGCTGGTCTCCGGTGCCTCCCCGGTCGCCCCTCACCGGCGACGCCGTCGGCCTTGAACCGCCCCTAGCTCTGTTTTTCCTCTGCTTTGGCCAGCAACCCCTCACATCTTCTAAATTACTCCACTCCCCTAATCACAACATGGCCGCTGCTCGGTTGGTTAGCACAGCCTAGCCGCGCGTTAAAGTACACAGGTCCTGGGTTCGACTCCAGTTCTCCCGTCCCCCACTCTTTTCATTTTTATTTTTGTTTTGTTTTTCTTTACTCTATTTCAATTTAGGAGAATTAGGGAAGCTAATAATTTGATTAGTATACAAAACACAATTGTTAAATATTTAATATTGGATTAGTTATCATATATGAATAATTAAGGTAGTTTGAATAATTATTTAAACATCTAATTATTAATTAAAGGCATTAATAAAGAAAAAGTGGCTTTGGTCAAATGTCCAAATTTAGTAAAGATATCCTTAATTATAATTAAAATATATGGCAATATTTAACATGCCGCCTTAATTAAATCTTAGAGGTAGATTTTGCTAAATAGCCAAAATTGAAATGTGACCCTGTAAAACAAGCTTTGCTTAGATAAATAAATTTTAGATTAAAACTAAAGTTAAGTCTAACAATAACTGAAGTATAGACAAAATGATAATGTGCCATTAATTAAAATTTAACTTTAGAATTAGTTGAGCATAATTGCACATAACAAGCTAAGGCCTGTATAAATAGATCCTAATCCAAATTAAACTATGCCTAGTAATGGCTAAGGATACATAAAATGTTTTACCACAAAATGCTATAAACTTGGACGTTAAGATTAATCCGATAAGGTAAAAATTGTGTACATCACATATAGCATATGCCCTGAATATTAGCGCTCGACAAAATAATGACCTACAATCTCGTACGACTAATCATGGGTCTAACCTGACTCATGGAATTACCTTGATAAAGACAAAAATAATAAAAGAGGTTAGTAATAAAAAGATCAAGTCATCGTATTCTACCGCCGACCTTGCCTCAAATCACCCGAATCACCCATTAACTCATAATAAAGCTAAATTGAGTTTATCTGGATTTATGTGGGCATTTTGAGTTATTTGTCTTTATTTGTATTCAGTCATTTAGCACGTAATTAGAAATGGGAGTACTGAAGAATCAAGGGATCAAGCGAGATTAAGAGCGAAGTGAAGAAAAAGACCAGAAGCTCAACAGAAAGCATTGTGTGAGCTCAAGACCGCGCTAAACCGTGCAAGGCGAGTCAATACTTTGATCATGCTGAACCTACATTTTCTGCAAATTTACTTTTGTTTAAATTATCAAATTGCATGCTGTTATTTCATATGCAAATATATGTCTGTTGAAGATTCTAGTTCATACCCAATATTCGACTTGCTAGTATTATACCTCCTTTGAAACATTTGAATATCTGAGCCTTGTCACCCTAGCAAAATTATAATGGTAACCTTTCAAAAATAAGTCCATAACTATACGCCATGCTTAGTACTGCTTAGATAATCGGGGGCACCAAAAATGCCCCAAAGCATCACTTTGGATTATGAGAAACTAGTTTGGGCAGTCATGATGGAAATGACTGGTATATTTGGTTATGGATATTTTATGCTCCCAAAAACCTCAAGAAGCTTGATTATTTGGGCGGATGGTTCGAGGGTGTGTATGTGTGTGAGTGGTGCTGTGGAAGCACAAAGTGGCTAGTGGTAGAACCGCCCAGGTAACCCAAAGGACCGAATCTTGTAATGATCTCCCAGTGTACAACAGTACAACCACAAGCTGGCAAAATGTAGGCAGGGTTAACTAATTTGTGTGGCTCTAAGGTGGTTACGTGAAGGTATGACCACGAGCAAAGGGATGGATGGTCTCATCCCCGTCTTTGCCCGTGATGGCTCACGAGGGACCCTTCTCAAGGGATGTACGCATCCTACAGAAAAATAGACCTTAGCGGGCATAACCACAGTAGGACTATGCATTGTAAAGGCCCTATGATAGTCTACTCAACCACATGGCTAAGGAATCATGTGGGCAACGAGCAGATTTATCTCTTGTGGGTAAAGTGTACAGACTCTGCATAGTCAAAACTATTCGAATAGCCATGCCCACGGTCATGGGCGGACATGGGAACTTAACTAGATATAGTTCTATTTCAAAAACTTTGTGGGTGTAATTGGTAAGTGGAGGGCAGAGAAAGGCCCTAATTTGTGTTGCCCTGGGTTGTCGCCCCAGTGATAAGGTAAGCGGTTATAACACCGAAGGATTAAGCATATGATGCAAAAGCCATGTAACGGTGGATGAAATCTGGATCGCTATTATTATCGCATTCTTTCACATAATATGATTCAGTTCAAACTGCTAGGTCTCAGGAAATTTCTATGTATCATACATCGAAAGCAAATTATGGCAAATAAAATAACCCGAGCCTTTCCTTGATTAGCTATGCATATTAATTATTTGCATCCTGTGTATTGGCTCGCGGAGCACGGTGGTTTGTGCTCACACTCGTTCTCACAACATCACACTCATTCTCACAACAAATCCAGAATCAGGAATCGGATCACTACGCTTCAGCAACACTATTGGTCATGGTGGCAAAGAAGATGAAGATGTCAAGGGCTAGGTCGCGAACCCCCAGTCGGCTGCCTGTGGGCATGTCCTGAGGGTCCCACCTGTGTGCTTTGTTTCCGCTGCTACATTTTATTGATTTCGGCTTAATCGGCCCGTGAGTAAGTCTATTATTATATTTACGCTTCCGCATGATATGTACTTTGATGATCAGAACTATAACTTGTGAGCACTATCTACTGATCCAGGGAATAGTGCGGTGGAATCACAGGGGATGCTGGATGTTAAAATCTGGGTCCTACATCAAGTAACTGGGTTTACAACTAGCTTTACCCAATAGCTCCAACAAACTTTGCGATTTACCCATTAACTCAAACTGAATCCTTTTCCACTTTGTAGCCTTGCGCATTTTACCAAAATGTCACTCCTACACCTTCCTAAAAGCTTCCTCTTTTCTTGATGTCCAAGCCTTGCAACCCCTTAAACCCTTGCCGTCTTCGGCATCTCTCGACCGCTTCGACCTTAGCACGCCTGTGCCTAGTCCGGCCATCTCATGCCTCGCCACGACTTAGCCTCAAAGTCCTGCAACCATCACAGATAAGAAAACATCACATAGCATCATTCGAAACACTGTAATCATACTTAAGCATGAAATAACCCTATGACTGGTCGAGAATAGAACAATAAGCGTCTCAAGCACATCCGACCGCGTACGACTAGGTACGACCGCAGCCAACAATGCTAGGCTTCGACTTGACACGAAATACACAAATCAAACTCAAACATTCCAGAACAAGTGTCAATTACTCATCACAAACATGGGGTCACCTTCACATGGTCTCACAATCTCCCCCTTGATTAGTATATTGACAAACACAGAAAAAGCATAAAGTTGAGTTTGAATTTCTGATTTACCTTTTTGATTTTAAAGAGAGTCACACATGAATTAAAAGAAGGACAAGACCATGTTGACAAAAGACACTGGAGCGGAAACAGAAAGCAAAATTTTCTCCAAAGCTCCAGAAAGTTCCCTTGAAATGGCTTTTTCTCCATTATTCTCCCCCTTTTGGCAATAAAATCATCAAGATGTAAGGAAGAAAATGGAGCATGATTTGATTTAGATGACTGTATTTTATTCATTTTAAGCATTAGGAGCCTTGAAGATTATCCAAAATGATTCTTTGAGTATTACACCAAGCCATAACACAATAGAATGCTATCTAGATCGTAACAATGCATGTATAGTCATGTTAAACCAAATAAGTCGTAATATGAGAATTAGTCGAATTTCTTAGCATGTCAAGTTATCCAAGATTATAGTCTAGCGAAAGATATCCAAGGATGACGCAAGCCATGTCAATATTCTAAGTGGAACCAAGAAGCTAATATTGAGTCAATGTAGAGTGCTACAAGTTTAAGAATGAATCATTTGTTCCAGTACTGGGTCTTTTTGTAGTTAAGCAAATTTAGCACAATTGACATGTTTTTGTTTTTAGAAACTCATGGTTGTTTCCCACCAGAATTTTTATTTAGTCATGTGCTAGATCTCAAGCCTTATGCGACCACTCCAAGCGAGAAGCTTAAGAAACTGATCTTGGTCAACCAAAACTCCCCATGAGTTCATGCCTAGTGCAATGGCAAGTAGTCTCATGAGAAATAATTGGTGAGATCAGTTTTTTCCGCACAAAAGATATCTTCTTGCTTTTGCTGAATTTAGTTCAAGAATAGGGAGTTAATAATAACTCATGCTTCATAAAGAAACTAGCATAGCTCAATCTAAAGCTCAATAAAGATTCAAGACTCAACTCAGCCTATTTGACATGGCATGAATCATAAAAGGATAACTAGAGACAGACTAGGCTCAAGAGCTAACATGACATGATTTAATTCAAGTTGTGCACTGTTAATCAACCTATCATGGCAAAGACTAGGCTGCACATACAAAGTCATGATCAATCTAGAAATTTAGCACAGATTATGGCAAGATGTAAAGCAGTTGTTTTATATCATACAAGGATAATAATCAAGGCTCCATGTGGCTATATCACAATGCAAAATGACATGAAATGCAAGAAGATCCAGCTCTTCCTCAACAAGAGATGCACTTTTAGTTCAAGTCGAGTTATGTCAACATTATGTTCTAGCAAATCTCAAAAGAACTCCCCCTGAACCAAAGCAATAAAAACGAGAAGCTGGCAAGAACATCAGAAAAGGCAGTCCTTAAAGCATAGATAAGATATAGAGAATACTATAGCTTAGACTGACTCTCATCTACCCCATATGACGCTAGGACTATCAGCTGGTCTTCTAATACACTAGGGAGTAAACACGTTCCCTGTCTACCCAAGGGTGGCCTAACCCTCACTAGACCTATAAGAAGTGAGTGAACTCAACCTAGTGGGAAGAGAGACAGCTAATAAGCAGCATCCTAGAATCACAAGATAAGAGGAAGAAGTCTAAGCAACTCGGCGAGAGAACCACTCTAATCTATGCTAGAAGGACTAACCCAAATGCACCCTCATACAATGCAGCAGAATGAAATAGAAGTAGATAAGCAATGAGGTGCACAAAAGCAAGTAGCTCCCCCTCACAATAAACCATAAGGACAGACCACCCCAAGCTCTCTCCGCAAGGCTGAAAACCTAGAGCTATCCAAAGGCTTGGTAAAGATATTGGCCAACTGGTAGTCACTCTCCACAAACTGGAGCACTATATCACCCTTCTCCACATGGTCTCTAAGAAAATAATATCTGATATCAATGTGCTTGGTCCGAGAGTGCTGCACTGGGTTTTTGGCAATGTTGATGGCAGAAGTGTTTTCACAAAAGAGTGGAACACTATCTACAACTAACCCAAAGTCCCGCAAGGTCGAAACCATCCAAAGTACCTGGCTGCAGCAACTGGCGGCAACAACGTACTCGACCTCTGCGGTGGACTGTGCAACACTGGACTGCTTCCTAGAAGACCAGGAGATAAGAGATGTGCCAATGAATTGGCAAGTGCCAGAAGTACTCTTCCTATCTATCCTACAGCTAGCAAAGTCTGCGTCAGAGTAGGCTCTGAGAGAAAGACAGGAAGATGAAGAGTAACAGATACCATAGTCTATGGTAGCTCGAAGGTACCGAAAGATGCGCTTCACCATCTGGCGGTGAGATATGCAAGGGGAGGCCTGAAATCAAGCACACAGACACACGGAGAAGTGTATGTCCGGTCTCGAGGTAGTGAGGTACAAGAGGGAGCCAATCATGCTGCGGTACTCCTTCTGATCAACTGGCTAGCCATCCTCATCTGGATCAAGTGTAGCTGATAACGCCATCGGAGTTGACACTGGCTTACCATCACTCATATCAAAGCGTCTTAGGATGTCTCGTGTGTACTTGCCCTGATGCAAAAAGTACCCTCCCAAGACTGCTTGATCTGGAATCCAAGGAAGAAGCTCAACTCGCCCATCATGCTCATCTCAAACTCTGTGCTCATGACATTAGAGAACTGGGAAACAAGAGCATGAGAGGAGCCGCCAAAGATGATGTCATCCACATAAATCTGGACAAGTAGAAGGTCATTGCCATGCCTGCGAATGAACAAGGTCTTATCTACCTTACCCATCTCAAACCTATGACTCAACAGATAGGACTTAAGCCTCTCATACCAAGCTTTAAGGGCTTGCTTAAGTCCATACAGGGCTTTGGAAAGCTTGTAGACATGATTGGGTATTTGGGGTTCTCGAAACCTGGAGGCTAACTAACATAGACTTCTTCCTCAATATACCCATTGAGAAAGGCACTCTTGACATCCATCTGGTAAAGCTTGAAGCCCCTAGACGCTGCGAATGCAAGCAAGATCCTAATGGCCTCTAGCCTAGCTACAGGGGCAAAGGTCTCCTCAAAATCTAAACCCTCAACCTAGGTGAAACCCTAAGCTACCAATATAGCCTTGTTTCAAATGACTACCCCATCCTCACTCTGCTTGGTTTTGAACACCCACTTGGTACCTATGATATTATGACCTCTAGAGGGCTCAACATGCGACCAGACCTTGTTCCTATCAAAGTTCTCTAACTTCTCATGCATGGCATTGACCCAAGACTCATCAGAAAGAGCATGAATAACATCCTTGGACTCGAAATAGGCAACGAAGGCAGAGTGGAGACAGAAGTGAGACATGCCAAACTTTGAGCATGTGACATGCTCAAAGAGATCTCCTATCATCTTCTCTGATGGATGATGATTTAGGATATGTCGGGGAGATCCTGGATGAGAAGAAGAAGTGGCCTCTACTCATGAGCTATCGAGGTAGGATCAGAGCCACTAGCTCTTGAAGATGTGGAAGGAATGGGCTGATCTCCTAGAGGTGCGGTGGAAGAAGCAAGCACCTCAAGGGGAGGAGGAACTGGATCAGGTAAGCAACCTTCATCTCCATCCTCCTCATCATCCACAAAGATGGTCTCAGACTGCTCTACAGAACCTGAGATATCGGGCCTAGTCCCTGAACTGGCCTCACCATTTTGCTAGACTCGCAGTTCCAGACCCTATACGCCCACGAAGAAGTCGAGTAACCTAGAAAAATCTCATCACAAGATCGTGACTCGAACATATCTAGGTTACCAGACTTCAAGATAAAACACTTGCAACCAAACACGCGAAAATATGATACACTAGGCTTCCGCCCATATCTCAACTCATAAGAAGTGCGATGCAAGTGTGCCCTCAGAAAACTCTGTTTGAAACATGGCATGCGGTGGCTATAGCCTCAGCTCAAAACTTCCTAGGTGTAGAGTACTCATCAAGCATCATCCTGGCCATCTCAACCAAGGTATGGTTCTTCCTCTCCACGACGCCATTTTGCTAGGGGACATGCGGAGAAGAGAACTAATGCTCTACACCTGTCTCATCGCAAAACCTCTCAAAGTAGGAATTCTTGAACTCCGTGCCATTATCACTGCGGATCGCTCGTAGGGCACCCGGAAGCTCAACAGAAAACCTACTAAAAAGACCCCGAAAATGGGTAAATGTCTCATCCTTTGAGGCTAAGAAAAAAACCCAAGAGTGCCTCAAGAAGTCATCGACCACAACAAGAACATACCACTTCCCTCCTGCCGACTGCACTCTAGCTGGACCAATTGTATCCATGTGGAGCAGCTGTCCTGGTGCATCGGTTATAGTCACTGTAACTAGAGGATGAGAAGCGGCAACCATCTTGCCGTGCCGGCAAGGAGCACAAACTAGATCTTTGACCATCTTGAGTTTAGGCAGACCACGAATGAGATCGTGGCCGCTAACTCGAGTCAAATGGTCAAATCCAATATGACCAAGTCTCCTATGCCAGAAGGTGAGATCACGGGACTCTAAAGCAACTAAACACCTGAAAGGATTGCTAGAAGACTCAACAAAATTAGCACGAAAGATCCTCCCATATCTAGAAATCCCGTAAACCAGACTCCCTGAAGAATCAAGAATTTTGCACGCATTTTTCTTGAAACTTACCTCGAAATTGTCATCGGTAAGCTGAGAAACAGAAAGCAAATTGTATTGGAACTTACTCACTAAGGCAACATCTTTTAAAACAAAAGAATCATTAACGCGCATAGTACCTTTAGCGACGACACGCCCAGACGAGGCGCCTCCAAAGGTGATAGTCTCATCACCTGGAGCTCGGACAAGGGAAGAGAACGAACGAGAGTCTCCGGTCATGTATCGAGAATAGCTGGAGTCTATAAGCCAAACCTCTCCCTTCCCTGCCTGGCGAACCTGAGTCAACAAGAGAGGGATGGCTCAGTATTGGGATAAATCAAAAGAGATTTTGGAACCCAATACTGAGTTATACGACGAGCAGAAGAAGTAGTCACACACGACTGATCTCTAACTAACCTACGCTCTCCATCGCTCAGAAAGCTAGAAGTTCTATGAGCAGACCTGATGCTGTTGCTGGGCTTGACTGCTATGGAAGAGCCAGTCGGAGCACCAGCAACATGCGGATCTCACCGTGGGTAGCTATCTCGACGGGGAAAACGAGATCTACCCTCAGGACAGTGGATATCACGAACAGAGGCAAATCAAGGACGAAACTTAGAGAAACCAGAAGAGCCAAGTCCTCGACTCTACCTAAACACCTCAAACTGATCAACCCTAGACCTCGTGTTGGTCTTAGGTGCACTCAAAGTCTAGGGTTGACCCTGAATATGCCTAAGAGCGTGATCACGATCTCTCCGCACGATCTTGGCGTGCTTGAAGCATCTCTCGATCCTGTGTCCATCCTTCTGACAAAAGGTACAATGGAACTTCGCCTTCTGGGAGGTCAAAGCAACATGTGTTACCCCCTTACTGTCAGATATCCTTTGGACAAAGCCCGTAGATTTGAACTCAACCTTTTTGGTTCTGGGCTTGATCTCGATCACACCTGCTACTATGGGTCTGAGAGCAATAGGTGGATGCTTCCTAACATCCTCAAGAAAATTGTATCCTAGACCTTGATTAAACTTGCAAATCTTGGACTTATCTAGAATAAGATTCATCTTCTTCTTACCTCCAACAAATCTCTCAAGAGTGTTCATAAGATACTGACACTCTTGAAAGAGAGAGGTGCAAGAAGAGCAGGGGAAGAGGAGACAACAGGAGGAGATGAAGAAGAATCAACAGCAGAAGAACGAATATCATGTGCATGACTCTTCTTGTGCACAGCCACCTCAACTTTGAGGGCTTCGCAGGACATGGAAGGGACAGTCCTACTTCTAGCCATTTGGTCCTTGCGGCTAAGCGTCTCTACCATATCCTTAGGCTTCTCCCCCACCACAGCACACGCATCACAATAAGATTATGGCTTCTCTAGTAAGTCCTTAGTTAGCTTCACACATTTATCATTCAAAGCAATGAGTTCAAATTTTAGTTTTTCACAATTATTGCATGGTGAGTTAACAGGGTCCTTAGACGCATAATGAGCCATTTTGTTGTTGTGGTCAATCATTTCTTGAATCTGTTTTGAGACAGATTCAAGTTCAGCAGTCAATTTGGGACAATTGGTGCAAGACACAACGGGCTCAAGCAAGGAAGCATGCAATTCAACAATTTTATGATCTGCCTTCTTTAGGTTAATCTTTAAGTTATTACAACTTTCACAATTTTCAGGCAGATCAAAAAGCACAGTGTAAAGACCCCTAAAAGCATTGTCCTTAACCTCACATGAGGTGCAAGAAGTAGTCTCAATATTAGATGAAAGAGCAGCAATCCTAGTCATCTCTAATTCAGCTAACAGACTAACATTCTCCACCTTAAACAAGTCTAGCTCAGAAGTCACACTATCATGAGAGGTCCTTAGCTTCTCCATATCTTCAAGCAAAGAAGAACATGCATCACATTCGTCAAGAGAGGGAGCAGATTTAAGTGAAGTAAGCTCTCGTGACAAGTTCTCTACTTCCTTCTCTAGATCACAAACCCTAGCTCTAGATCTAGCATAAAATTTCCCTAGCTTGAGAAAAGCATCATTGAGCTGGTCGTAGAAGGGATCTACCTCATCGGAGTCGGTGTAGAGGTCGTCGTCGTTGACGTTGGTCTCATTGGCCATGAAGCACATGCCGATGAAGTCGTCGCCGTCCTTGGGATCTTGATCATCCTTGTTGTCATTATCACTCCATCCTTCCATGTCACTGAAGTTGATGTCGTCGAAGGCGGTGAGGACGCGATGGAAGAGCTTTTGGGCATGAGCTGAAAGCTTCTTGTTGCGGTTCTTGTTAATGTAGTCATTTTTACTCACATTGTCGTAGTCGTTCTTGTCCTTCTCCAGCTTGGGGCAATTTACCCAAATGTGGTTGGGGCCACCACATTCGAAGCAAATCATCAGCCCTCCTCTCTTCTTGTCCCTCACTCTCTTGTATTCATGGGAGAAATTTCTGGCTAAGAGAGCTAGTTGGTTTTCTGGGAGTTGCTCTAGTTGATCATCATTTAACTCAAGCAAGAGAATCCAGAAACCATATCAGAAGAAGACCCAGAGGCTAGACTGGGATTGATGACTAAGGCCATCGACTGAGACTTCGACTTGAGAGAGACAATGTCGATCTCGTGAGTCTTTAGGTGTGAATACAATGTATCAAGAGTCAATGTCGAAAGATCGGTCATGTCCTTGATAGTGGTCACCTTCATCTCCCAAACACGCAAATCCAAAGCCGAAAGCATTTGACGAGCGTTGTCCGAGTCAGGGTATGTGAGACCGACTGCTCGGAGGTTGCTCAGAATTTTGTGAAACCTCACAAAACACTCATCAAGGGACTCTCCAGTGAGCATTACAAACTTGTTGTAATCTCGCTTGTACTGGTCCTGTCGTACCGTCTTAATTTGAGTAATTCCCTCATGGTAAGCATCGAGGGTTACCCAAATATCGAAGGCCGACGTGAGATGAGAGATGCGATCGAATTCACTTCGGCTCAGACCTTTGATTATGATGTTCCTCACCTTAGCATTTGCCTCAACATCCGGCATGTTTGCCATTGTGTGTTCTCATCGGCAGGAACCACATATCGGGTCTTGACCTTTCTCCATATGGCATAGCCCTGAGCCTATATGTAGGTCTCCATCCTACTCTTCCAGAAAATATAGTCGATCCCATCGAAGATAGGGGGCTTGGTGGAATACTTGTCTGTCGCCATGGCTCAACAGACCGGTTAAGATCTACAAAGAAGAGCTAATCGACTCTGATATCACTTGTAGGACCGAAATGACAAAAGAGGGGGGTGACTGGTGCATTCAATCCGCCCCAAGTACTCACACAATTTTCTTATCCAATAGCTACGAAGATAGAAGATGGATGCTTACTAAAAAGCCAAAATCCGATTGACAAAAGAGCTAAAAACATGCTCAGCCAAAAAAAGCTACGAAGCAGCATGTTTGAGTGCTCACTGGAGACAAAAGAGAAGAATGCAGAACAGAAAAGAACTTTGCCGAAAACAAAGAACTGAAACCTACAAAAAAGACTAACCAAAAACTTTTCCGAAGAAACAAAAACTGACCAGAAGCTTCAAAAACTGAACTGGCTGAAAGTCTTAAAAGATCACAGGCTGCAGACTCTCTTGACTGAAAGCAGAACAAACCAAATACTATAAAAATAGAAACTACAAGAAAAAAGGAAAATCAAAAACAGAAAAGAAAAGCACAACCGAAAAAGAAAAAAAAGGAAAAGCAGTTAGGTGAAGAAAACAGAAAACTACAGACTGAAAAGTGCAGACACAGTAAATACCGAAAACAGATCGGACCATAAGCTACTGTAGGACCGAAATGACGACAGAGGGGGGGTGAATGTCGATCTCTAAAAATCGCCCCAACAAATATCTTCTTCTCCAATAGATATGGGAGCTATGAAGGTAGAAGACAAGTACTTACAGGAAAAACAACAGCAGAGAAAACCAGATCCAGAAAGAAGCAATCAAGAAAAACAAATTCAGCGCAAGTCTGGCTGCAAGCGGTAGTACCGCTGAGACGAGCGGTAGTACCTCTGAGCGGTAGTACCTCTCGAGGAGCGGTAGTACCGCACGAAGATCGGACTTGTCCGAACGTTTTATCGCTGCTGATCAGACTGGTCCGAACAAAACCGGTAGTACCTCTCGAGGAGCGGTAGTACCTCTCGAGAAAATCAGCAAACAAGTTTTTCAGAAAATTGAGGAAATCGCAAGGATTCTTGGATTCTTGGCTTGGGAAACTTTGAGGAAAGCTAGGGAACACTCCCAGAAGAATAAGCCAAGAGCCAAATTCAAGAAAATCACTCCAAGAAACAAGAATTTCAGATTTGGGTAAAAATCTGAAATTTTTGCCCGAGCTGAGACAAAAAAAACAAATTACTCCCCAACCGTTGATCCTTTGGCTATGAAATTTTGAGGGTAGCTAATTAATAGCCTCTGGACTCTCCATACCAAATTTCAAGCCATCTCAACAAGGGAATCAAGAACAGCACCAAACCCTAGAAATGCAAAACATGAACAGGGGAGGCTCAAAACCAAAAACTGAAATTAAAAAGAAGTTTGCTCTTGGGAAACTTGATCAAATGATCTTGAGGCATCATACCAACATAGAGCAACCCATTTTGGGCCTTCCCATCAAGAAAGAACAAGAACCTCAAAAAGGTCAAAAATCAAGCCTAGAAACCATCGAAGGGCAAAAACCACAGAGAGCCTGAGACTTGATCAAATTCAGCCAAAACCATCTCATATTGATAGAGAGGAAAGGAGATACATGTTTGATACAAGAGGAATGATTACAAGATCCTCAACTCATCCTCTCCCTCTCCCTCTCCCTAGACCTCAAGAACACAACCCATACATGCTTCGGAAGGGAGAAGAACACTCTGTTCTATCTAAAACCCATCGAAAAGGACAGAGGGAGCACACTCTGCCTCTCCAACCACTCTCACCCACTAAAGCCTAAAGCCAAAACAAACTCCCAAAGCCTCTTTTGACTCTAGCAAACCCTAATTCTCCTCAAGTGCTCAAGTGGGCATGCAGCCCCTCCTCTCCTTTTATAGCGCTTGGCTAACGGGTCTCTGCTCCGTTACGCCCGCTACGTCCAACGGAGCCCGCTCCCACTTGTGCAGCCTTGCGAAATTCCCGTTTTGCCCCTCCTGCACCTTCCGGGAAGCTTCCGCGCTCCTTGCCTCGCACGCCTCGCAACCATCACACTTACCACAGATGAAGTCCAAACCTGTCGAAACCAAGAATAGGCGTCCTAAACCCATACGACCAAGTTTGACCAAAGTCCAACCTAGCCCATTGCACCCTGCAACGACATGATCCGACCACACAATCCAAACTCGACTATCCTAAACCTTTGTCAATTACTTATCATTCACATGGAGTCACAACCACATGGTCTCTCAGCTACAGACTTGACCGAAGGCTACAAAGTTCAGATGCTACAAAACCAAGACATAAATCAGAGAAGCAAAAATAGAAAAGAAGCAGGTAGAGGGCAGTCGACAAGAAGTACAAAGAAAACTGAAGCTGCAGCCGAAAACAGAAAAACTGAAGAAGAACCGAACACAAACTGACAAAAACTGAATGCACAGACTGTTTTCCAAAAACTGAACAAAGATCAAATGATTCGGTTGGAAATCTTCTCCAGTGACCAAGACAAAATGAGAGAAAGATATGTTTGAGACGAAAAACTTGATTGCTAATTTGGAATAGATCGAATTACTTGGTTGAGAGCAATCTACAGAGCAACTGAAATGACAGAACATTAAATACAAAAACAAAGAAAAGATCGCATTACTGCTGTGATTCTCAGGACAATTAATCAGATCTTCAAACAAAATAACAGGCTGAGCAAGAACAGGCATTCAGCTGCAAGAACTAAAAATCTGAAACTCGAACGACAAAATTGAGTGGTAGATTGCCGGCTAAGAGCAATAGAGGAACAAACACTGCAATAACATACCTTCAGAGAGAGAAATCACAAAGAAAAAAGAACTGTTCAACCGAGACCATCAGGAAACGAATTCCTCAGCTAACTCAAACAGTAAACCCTAGAAAAGGAAGAAGCAGAGGAAGTCTAAAGCAAACAATCTCTTGGGAAGAACTCAACTATTAAAATATTTGCTCTCAGGAATAAGCTACCCAAATGGCTTTGATGAAGATTCCCAGTTCTGAGCACGAGAAAACCTAGGCTAGACAGAAGAGATCACTGCTTAAATCAAGAAAATACTAAAACAGAATAGAGAGGCATCATCATGACAAAACTGAGGAGAACAAGAAATAGAGCAGGAAAAGCACCAACAGATCAAACACACAACTCATAGAGAAAAGAATTTAACATTGAGGAGTAGATATGAATGTTTGATCATGGGGGTACATGAGCACAGAGCTCCATCACGAGACAACACACTCAAAACAGAAAAAGAAGAACCCAGGCACTAAAATCTCTGCCCACACTACAATTGCTGAACAACCCCCCAATTTATAGCTTCAGATAATTGGGTTTACAACTAGCTTTACCCAATAGCTCGAACAAACTTTGCGCTTTACCCATTAACTCAAACCGAATCCGCTTCCACTTTGCAGCCTTGTGCATTTTACAAAATACCACTCCTTCACCTTCCTGGAAGCTTCCTCTTTTCTTGTTGTCCAAGCCTTGCAACCACCTTGAACCCTCGCCATCTTCGGCATCTCTCAACCGCTTTGACCTCAGCACCGCCCGTGCCTACTTCGGCCATCCCATGCCTCGCCACGACTTAGCCTCAAAGTCCTGTAACCATCACAGACAAGAAAACATCACCTAGCACCGTTCGAAACACTGTAATCATACATTTGCATCAGTAAAAAATACTCAAGCATGAAATAACCCTATGACTGGTCGAGAATAGAACAACAAGCATCTCAAGCACATCCGACCGCGTACGACTAGGTACGACCGCAGCCAACTGTGCTACGCTCTGACTTGACACGAAATACACAAATCAAACTCAAACTTTCCAGAACAAGTGTCAATTACTCATCACAAACATGGGGGTCACCTTCACATGGTCTCACACTATTATTACTTTTATTTATCTTTTACTTTGGCGATGACGTTTCATAGTAGTATCTCATATTGGTATATGGGGTGCTACAATTGGTATCATAGGTCAGGTTATAGTTTCTAAAAAAATGTTTTGCATGTACATGGGGCTTCAGGTTTGTTCGTTCATGTATGCATATCTAGTCACCGGCATATTACCATGATTCTACATTTAATTATCATTTTTTATTCCATTGTTATCCTTTGATATTGTTTCAATCCTATGCTTCCTTGCAATAGTATGCCTGCAACTTGGCATGCTAGTGCTCGGGTGTAGGAGTATGTGGACCGTGTTTGTGGATGCACCAACGATTCGGACAGCCAGGGTCAAACTTCACCACCGTTGGTCCTGGCTCCTGATGCATCACCGCCACCTCCGCCACGGATCCGACATTAGGTACAGCTTGTGCTTCACTGACTTTTCTTGCGCTGGCTGCCTCTCATAGCGAGGTGCAGCAACTTTCAACGCAAGTGCAGAACTTGGTCATGTTGTTGTAGACCTGTCACATCCCACAAATTTTATTTGCATTTTATTGATTTTCTGGAGTTTATTTGGATTTATTTGGATTTTATTTCAAAGCCTAAAGTAAAAAAATTCATTTTAAGAATTTTTATTAAGTCAAAAAGAATTTATTTTTACTTTTCCTAAGTTATCCTTGAATTATAGAATTTTTTTATAATTTTCTAGAATTTTAAAAAATCAATTTTGCGAGCTAAAAATATTTTTGTAAAAATTAAAATATCAAATTTATGTTGGAAATATTTTTCCTAAGTCTAAAATGTCTCCAGGAATTTTTATGAATTTTCCTAGAATTTTTAGACTTTAATTATTATTTTCTAAGTATTTATAAAGCTATCTGGCATTTCTGAGATTTAAAAACGAATTTAAAAGCCAAAATCTCCTCAGGCTGACACGTGGCGCTCCCAGGTTGAATCCGCCCCACCGCCCGATCTAATCTGGACCCTCCTTTGCCACTTACCCCTTTACTTTGAATCTAACGGCCCGATCTCCTCCTTGTGTGTGTGGCTCCATTACTTTGAATCGAATATGATTATGATGTGGGCTCAATTCGGATAGAGATATGAATAGACTCCTATTGGGCCTCGGTCCACAAGGCCCAAGTGAGGAGGTCTATATATATGGAGGCGAGGGGCTTAGGAACACACGTTTTCTGTGAACCTCTAGCAAAACCCTAGCCGCCACCTCCCGAGCCAAACCCTAGCCGCTCACGAGTGCTAGTACACTCGCGATCGGCGTTCCAGCCCCGGACGTGTGGATACCGGTGGAGGCACTGCTCGTTGCGGTGTTGATCGGCATCAACAACCTACAGATTGGATCTGCTTGTGGTGTGGTTGATTGCGTGGAGGAGACGATCTGTTCGGGACGATCGGCTACTTCCACTACTACCTCGACGCACGTGGTTGGATTGGCTTCTCCAACTCTTCTTCCGCTGCGCTACACGTCTAGTGGTAACGATCCATGATCCCTCCTTAAGCATGATGTCCTTGTGTGCGCGGTAGAAAAAGTTTTGTTTTCTGCTTTCATAGCCTACGCGCATTCCTTTAATAGTATGCCGAGGAAAGCATTAAGAAAAGCAGCAATCATGTGATGATGATGCAGAAAGGTAAGGGCAAGCCCAATATCAAGAAAGGCGCGGTCAAAAGAAAGTTAGCTCCTGATGAGATCGCGAGCAGTTCTAAGGTCAAGCAAGTCAAGAAGGGCGCTGCTCCTGATGCAGATTGTTACTACTGTAAGCAATCAGGACATTGGAAAAGGAACTGCCCAAAGTACTTGGAGGATCTTGAGAAGAAGAAGGGAAGTACGACTTCCACTCCAGGTATAAATGTTATAGAAATCAATCTTGCTACTTCATCTACTGATTCTTGGGTATTTGATACCGGATCGGTTGCTCACATTTGCAAATCGTTGCAGGGGCTAAGAAGAAGTAGAAGTTTGAGGAGGAGCGAAGTGGATCTTCGCGTTGGCAATGGAGAAAATGTTGATGCGGTGGCTATTGGCACCATGCCATTATCTTTACCTTCAGGATTAGTTTTGGAATTGAATAATTGTTATTGTGTTCCATCTCTTTCCAAGAACATTATTTCTGCTTCATGTTTGCAAGCAGAAGGTTATGACTTTAGATCTGTGAACAATGGTTGTTCTCTTTATTTCAAAGATATGTTCTATTGTCATACTCCATTGGTGAATGGGTTATATGTTCTTACTCTTGAAGAGTCACCGGTCTATAACATTAATGCAAAGAGGCAACGTTCGAATGATTTGAATCCCACGTTTATTTGGCACTGTCGCTTAGGTCACATAAATGAGAAACGCATGGAGAAGCTCCATAGAGATGGTATTTTGCACTCATTTAATTTTGAATCATTTGAGACATGCGAATCTTGTTTACTTGGCAAGATGACAAAGGCACCTTTCACCGGTCAAGGTGAGCGGGCAAGTGACTTATTGGCACTCGTACATTTTGATGTATGTGGACCAATGAGCTCAACAGCCAGAGGTGGTTTTCAGTACTTCATAACTTTTACTGATGACTTTAGTAGATATGGGTATATCTACCTGATGAAGCATAAGTCTGAATCCTTTGAAAAGTTCAAAGAATTCCAAAATGAAGTGCAAAATCATTTAGGCAAGACAATCAAGTTTCTATGATCTGATCGTGGAGGCGAGTATTTGAGCCATGAGTTTGGCAATCATCTGAAGGATTATGGAATTGTTCCACAATTGACTCCGCCAGGAACACCTCAATGGAATGGGGTATCTGAACGGAGAAATCACACCTTATTAGATATGGTGCGCTCCATGATGAGCCAAAGTGATCTTCCATTGTCTTTTTGGGGGTACGCTCTTGAAACAGCCGCGTTCACACTAAACAGGGTTCCATCAAAATCAGTAGAAAAGACACCATATGAGATGTGGACAGGACAACGTCCTAGCTTGTCTTTTCTTAAGATTTGGGGATGTGAGGCTTATGTAAAACGTTTACAATCTGATAAGCTCACTCCTAAATCTGATAAATGCTTCTTTATCGGGTATCCTAAGGAAACAAAAGGATATTACTTCTATAATCAAGAAGAAGGCAAAGTGTTTGTCGCCCGGCATGGTGTCTTCTTAGAGAAAGAGTTTCTCTCAAGAAGGGATAGTAGGAGCACGGTGCAACTTGAAGAAATTCGAGAAACACCTGAAAACGTTTCAGCTCCTACAGAACCACAACAGGATGAACAAACTGTTGAAGAACCTATTGTGGACACACGGGCACCACGTAGGTCAGAGAGGTCACGTCGTGCACCTGAGAGGTACATGTTCTTCACTACTCAACAACGGGACATATTGTTGTTAGACAACGATGAGCCTAAGACCTATGAAGAAGCGATGGTGGGACCAGACTCTGAGAAATGGCTTGAAGCCTTGAGATCCGAAATTGAATCCATGCACAGTAATCAAGTTTGGAACTTGGTTGATCCACCTGATGGTGTTAAAACCATTGAGTGCAAATGGGTTTTCAAGAAAAAGATAGACATAGATGGAAATGTTCACATCTATAAAGCGCGATTGGTGGCCAAAGGTTTCAAACAAATTCAAGGTGTTGATTATGATGAAACTTTTTCGCCCGTCGCAATGCTAAAGTCTATTCGGATCATTCTAGCGATTGCTGCATATTTCGACTATGAAATATGGCAAATGGATGTCAAAACAACTTTCCTTAATAGAAATCTGAGTGAGAATGTGTACATGACATAGCCCACGGGTTTTGTCGATCCACAATCAGTTGGAAAGATATGCAAGCTGCAAAGATCCATTTATGGATTAAAGCAGGCATCTCGGAGTTGGAACATTCGTTTTGATGAAGTAATCAAAGGGTTTGGTTTCATCAAGAACGAAGAAGAGCCTTGTGTTTACAAAAAGGCTAGTGGGAGCGCACTCGTGTTTCTGGTCTTATATGTGGATGACATATTACTGATCGGAAATGACATTCCTATGCTCGAATCTGTTAAGTCTTCATTAAAAAATAGTTTCTCTATGAAATACTTAGGAGAGGCGGCATATATTCTGGGCATCAAGATCTATAGAGATAGATCAAAAAGGCTAATTGGATTAAGCCAAGATACGTACATTGACAAGGTGTTGAAAAGGTTCAACATGCAGGATTCCAAGAAAGGCTTTCTACCTATGTCACATGGTATAAATCTTAGCAAGAATCAGTGTCCTAGTACACCTGATGAGCAGGATAAAATGAATGTGATTCCATATGCTTCGGCTATTGGGTCCATTATGTATGCCATGCTTTGTACACGTCCAGATGTCTCATATGCTTTAAGTGCTACGAGTAGATACCAGTCAGATCCAGGTGAAGGTCACTGGATTGCCGTGAAGAACATCTTGAAGTACTTGAGAAGAACTAAAGATGTGTTCCTCGTCTATGGGGGTGAGGAAGAGCTCGTTGTAAATGGTTACACCGATGCTAGCTTCCAAACTGACAAAGATGATTTTAGATCGCAATCTGGATTTGTGTTCTGCCTGAATGGCGGTGCGGTGAGCTGGAAGAGTTCCAAGCAGGAGACGGTTGCTGATTCTACAACAGAAGCCGAGTACATAGCAGCTTCTGAAGCTGCTAAAGAGGCTGTTTGGATCAAGAAATTTATTTCTGAGCTTGGTGTGGTGGCTAGTACCTCCAGCCCAATGGACCTCTACTGTGACAATAGTGGGGCCATTGCGCAAGCCAAGGAGCCTAGATCGCACTAGAAGTCCAAGCACATTTTATGGCGATTTCATCTCATCCGCGAGATAGTGGAGAGAGGCGATGTGAAGATATGCAAAGCACAAACGGATTTGAACATTGCAGATCCGTTGACAAAGCCGCTTCCCCAGCCAAAGCATGAGGCTCACACTAGGGCAATGGGTATTAGATACCTACATGGTTGACTCTAGTGCAAGTGGGAGACTGTTAGTGATATGCCCTAGAGGCAACATGGAGATGTTATATATATCACATACTATGTTTATGATACATTACTTTGTTCCTTGAGATAGACATTATCATTATTGATCAATGAGTATGTGACTTATTCATGAGACTCTTAATGCTAAAATGTTGCTATTTCTAAATGATCCCTGATCATATATCATATGAGGAACAAATATGATTCAAATATCAGCATATATATTGATTGATGATCATGTCTCATGGATCATGGTATGGTGATACCAAATCAATAATATGGACATGTGTTAGTGAACATATGTTGGATAGACCCGCCATGAGACACTGCAGAGATTCCATGTGTCATCAGTTGGTCTCAAGTAGTGTTTATGTGGAATCCTTAGACTTGAGATCATCATGGTTCCCAACATGCGTAGTAGCTTATTTTGGGACTACTAAACACTACTCCGTAACTGGGTAGTCATAAAAGTAGTCTTTGGGTTTGACATGAAACATGTAGTGGGATGTGAATGATCAAGATAGAATTTGCCCCTCCTTATGGGAGAGATATCTCTGGCCCCTCTATATAATGGATTATGAAAGTGCATGGCCATGCCAAGGTGATTGAGCAGTCAATCACAAGTTTATAATCCATCGCGGAATCAAGAGAGTGATTGAGTAACATCCTGATTTTCAGAGCCTTTTTGAAGCTTTTAAAATAAAATTCACCATTTTGATTTTTCTGGAATTAATTAAAGCTTAATTGGAATTTTCATTAATTAAAAAGATTTAATATGATTAAATTAAACATTAACATTTGCCAAAAATATTTTATTTGTGTTCCTTGTGTCACAAGGAATTTTTCTGCATTTTCTTGGATTTTTCGGAGTTTGTTTGAGCTCAATTTTAAATTTCCAAAAAAAAAGAGGAGAGAAAATGAACAGGCGTCTTCTCCAGCGCGCTCGATCGATCTCTCGCTCTGTACAGTTTCCTTCCTTTTCCTCAATCTTCATAACTTTTAATCCGGACCTTATTTCAATGTCCTCCCAAAAGGAAAGTTGTGCCAAATCACGCAAGGAATCCATCCCAATTGATCTCTTTCCATTTCGTTCATCCGTTTGCCTTTTATCTCCGATTTTCTAAAACGGACTCTAAACTGAAATCCGCGAATTGGAGCCGGTTTCTACCTCTTCCAAGCCTAATAAATACGACCCCTTGACCCCTTTAAACCCATCCCAAGCCGTGACAAGTCCCCTCAAAGGTCAGGACGCCGTCGGAATCGAGGCCCTTCGGTCTCGAATTTGCTCGTCGCGTCTCGAGCTATTCGGTGAGTTTTTCTCTGATCCTTTCACGTCACATTGTGCCATCATATTCCATCTACCTTCTTGCCAAGTTAATTTGGTTTTGGTGCAGCCAATCTCCCGGAATTGAGTTTTCCCCAATCTAGGTCAAGAGCGCTTCCCGACGTCGATTCGTCACCTCCGGTAAGCTTTAGCCCTTGCGTAATTTTTCTTAGACTTTTCCTCGTCGCGTTCTACGCCGTGCTCACTTCCTTTTC
Source organism: Dendrocalamus latiflorus (assembly GCA_017311315.1). NCBI lineage: Eukaryota > Viridiplantae > Streptophyta > Magnoliopsida > Poales > Poaceae > Dendrocalamus > Dendrocalamus latiflorus. The sequence continues at coordinate 18,072,945 of CM029659.1, read as the reverse complement.
CCCGAAACACCTCCACAAATTTTTGCCTCCGACCTCGCCATGGCCGTCAATGGCATCTCGTGTCCCCAACTATCCGGTGGTGTTTTTCCCCAATCCGTTCGCGTCACATTGTGCCAAACCATCCCAGGTAGCTACCCTCCAATGGGTTTAGATTGCGTTCACCGAGCACCAGATATCAAGATTTTGCTTTTTCCTTCTCGACGTCGTTCAAAAGTTGTTTGCGTCGTCTTCGGTGGGTTTCTGTCTGAGCCGAAAATTTTTCTAGCTTCGCCAAGCGCGTTCTACCCCGTGCTTACCCTACTTCTCCATGTTTCATGCTCGGGTTTTATTTCTCTCTCATAACCATGTCGTTGTAGCCGCCCGTAACGTCATCGTTCTCCGTTTGGCGCGCCGTCACTTCCTATGTGTGCCTTGGGTCCCTATCAACCCATTTTGCTAGTTAGATTCACCACCCATGCCTCCTCTCGCCGACGCTAGCCTTCTCTCCAAAATTTGCTCTCGGGTGAACAGTAACTTTGCTATTTTCCAGCATTTTTCTTGCCCCAGCAAACTTTAGATCGCTTGATCTCCTTCATCCGAACTCCGATTGACCCGATTCTTTTTCCTAAATTCATCTAAAATTGAGCTCTATCTTTTGGTTCTGGTTGTACAGATTTTGGAGTTCATTTGAATTTTATTTGTATTTGTTTTGTTTGTTTTGTCGTTTCGCGCGTAGAACCCGACGTCGCCGAAGGGTTTGTCGAACTGCAGCAAGAGGGACCAACCGGTGAACAAGAAGGCAAGTCTCCTTTGATCATCTTGAACCTATGATTTTGAAATATTTTAATTATTTTAAATTATGTGCATTGCTATTTACATACAAGCTTAGTTCAAATCCTAAGGTATTAGTTACCCCAACTTTGTTATGCCCTCAGTTGAACTTGAATGTCATGTACCCTTGTTGCCTTAGGATTTCCTTTGTCTCTTTAATGAGATTATTATATTCAGTTGTGAATAATAGAATGATAGTATAATGCTTATTCGTGCTATGTAATACCCTTGAAATCTTGAAAATGCGAAATTATGATTTATTGAATACCCTTGTTTTTATAAATTTAGTGGTAATTGGAGTTGCCACTATTCTTTTGAAAACAAAATAAATTGTGGAAAAATGGTTTAGATTAGGGTGGATGGTTGGATTGGATTGGTGCGGCAAGCACGAGATCTTGTAAAGTGTATGTTTCCACCCTAGTCAACTAAGAACCGACGCTTGTGTTTGTCCAGACTGAGCATTAACCGTACAACCACAAGTCTATATGGGTACGACCTAGCTGACTAACTTATGATATTTTAGTTTAGGTGCCACCAGTGGAAAGGGATGCCAGGGATAGACTGGTTATTCACAGTAAAGGGACAGGATTACTGTATTTATATGCGCAGAGGGGGCTTCGGTTCGGGCAGTTAGCCTACCTGCGGTGAAACCTCAGCGGGTGGTATCTAGCTAGATTAGAGTAAGGTAAAGTCTTTGTGATATTTATCTGGGTCTCATGCCAAAGGAAGCGTGTTGACTTTTAGATAATTTATCTCTTGTGGGTAATGTTGTAACAACCTCTGCAGAGTGTCAACTATTCGAATAGCCGTGCCCAACGGTCAAGGGCGGGCAAGGAATGCATTCACATGGTAAGATTTTTGGTTTTGGTTTTAAAATCAAAGTTTTTGTATTACGAGAGTGAGGGAACTCTTGGAAGGGTAATCCTGGGCGGTTGCAGCCAGGGAGGGTGGATGGAACCCGTAGTTTTAAACTTGATCAATTGTAATTGGTCAGCTAGTGTTGGTAGATGGAACCTTCACTATAAAGTTAATGATAGTTCTGTTAAAATTTTACTTTATTAAATTGATGCCTTCGAAAATATTAGTAGTAAATTGAAATTAAAATAGTGCTTTGTGCAAAAGAACCATATAGCCTTCCTTTGTCAAGCTTGCATCTATTGGATTTTTCCCAAGACTTGCGGAGTACTTTATGTACTCACATGCTACACTCAAAAAAAATCTCAGAAGAATACGAAGCTCAAGAAGGTGACTACGACTACTTCGCGGTGGATTCGACGAAGGCTTCCGGAGTACTAGGTCGCGCTTCCCCAGTCAATTGCCTGTGGCGTATTGATGGGTCTTCACTGATTTATCTTTGCTTCCGCTGTGTTTGTGTGTGCGAGGTCTTGAAACCTCAGTTGTAATAATGAGACCTTGGTCTGTACTCTTTATATTGTAATAAAGCGTTGTTGGTTATGTAATCATTCTGTTTACTGTGTGCACTAGCTTTGATCTGGGACTAGTGCGTAATACACAGAGGGTCCGGGTTCGGAAATCCGGGGTCCCGACAGAGATGGTATCAGAGCCAATTTGACTGTAGGACGTGACCTAGTTAGAATGGTCGTTAAGAAGCTTCAAAATTTATTTTATAAAATAAAAATTTAATAATGTGCTATCCTTGTCTTTTCTTGTCTTTCTATCCTTACCTTCGTCATGGTATTCTTCCTTATCTATCTGCTTATTTCCTTTTTGGAATGGTAATTGTACCCCTTCCCTTGTAATTTCTATAGATGGCTCAGTAAGGCTGTCTAAGAAGCACTTGGAGAAGCGTCATCATGAAGAGCGAGGACTAGTTCTTTAGTTGTAGTACCCAAGTAAAGTCCTACGATTTTAGAACGCTTATATATTACTTGCTTGTGTGTGGACTGTACCAAGTCTTTGTATACTTGTAGTACAGCATCCTTAAAAAAACTATTTTGATTTCAAGCTAAGCTTCTCCTAGTTGTCTTCTCTTGTGTGTTTGTTTGGGATGTTGTTTAGTCGTTCCCCTGATCTCTTATCTGTGCTACTTCCCTCTTATCTTTTGCTAACCCAAGTTACCGCAATAGTGCAAGCTCCAATTCTTTCACCGCAGTCCAAGTTTGGAGAATCTTGGAGACCTAGAGTATATGGAAGACAACAAATTTATGGGAAGTACTCTTGTCAGGAAAGCTGTCATAATCAGTGCATGTCAAGTTAGGTAATTTGGAGAATTGTTGCTAGGGTGATATATTTTGGATTTATAATTGACAAGATTGAATAATATTTGAGAGGATTGAGATAAAAGGCATATTTGTAGATATCAATTGATTATGAATAAATGTGAAGAAAGTAATACTTGTGGATTACTAGAATAGAATACAGTAGTAAACTTGGTGGAACTAATTAGATCATAGGAAGTGTCTAAATTTGATACCTTGGATTTATTATCTAGGATTGAAAGGAGCAATTGGATGCAAAACAAGATTTTTGTTGAAGGGATTATTTGTGATTGTTGGAGAATTGTATTAAGAGATTGATCAAGTAAAGGGAGCGATTAAAAGATTAAGATGTTGAATTATCATAAACTCCATTTTGGGTGATTTGGTTGAATCATGAAGAGTAGATGAATTTTGTGGAGTTACTTGATTATCAGAGTTTGGTGGACCTATTGATGATGAGTGGATACTAGTGGAATTCCAGAAGATAATACCCTTAGATATCTTGGTGGATTAATTTTATCATTGCAAAGTGGACTTTGATATGACAATTTGAATTTGGTGGATTTAATAGATCATTGCTAGATAATTGGATTTTAACTAATGGGATTAACTAGATCATTTAAGGATGTTCAAATGGATAACCTGGAGGATTTAAATTAATTATGGGAGATAGATGTCCAATGAGAATTAATTGAGAGATTGTCCGATAAGAATTAATTGAGTTCATTCAAATTTGGTGGAACCAAAATGATGATTATGAAGAGAATGATGTTGGTGGATTAATGAATATTAAATTATGGCTTAGATGATCTTAAAATTGATTGATGATTACTAAAAGGTTGGATTAATTTTATATTATTTGATCAAGTTGGATCTGTTGGATTAGATAATGATCATAAAACAATTGGTGGAAATCACAATACAATGTTATTGGATTCTTGTTAGAAAATTCTATGGTTTGACGTCGATTCAAATTAGAGCAGAGAATAAAAGTTTATGAGATTATTGTCGAAATCAATAAGGTGCATTTGTGGTATATGATTTTGGAATCAAGAATTTTTGAAGAGTTGAAATAATTATGTCCTTCTCGGATGAACACTTGCGGAAGTTAAGCCCTTTTTGGTGGAATCCTGAATTAATCGATATGATAAGGGCAATTGAAGTTAACCTAGAGCTTGCAGGCGACTAAAGATGTACCAGTCCGATTTGTTGTTGTCTTCCATATTTCTCAGTTAAAGGAATACTTCAGAGCATCGACAACAAGATAGAATCATGAAGGAAGCTGAACGTCACGCAAGAAGCATGACCATAAAGTTCCACAAAGTGCAGAGAGCAACCATTCGAAGTCAAGCAACTTGGGAGTGTGAAGAGGACCTAAGAGCCGAGTTTCCTTCTCCTTTCTTTTTCCTAGTCCGTCCGAATCTCGGGGACGAGATTCTTTCTAAGGGGGGTAGATTTGTAACATCCTGATTTTCAGAGCCTTTTTGAAGCTTTTAAAAATAAAATTCACCATTTGAATTTTTTCGGAATTAATTAAAGCTTAATTGGAATTTTTATTAAATAAAAATTTAATATGATTAAATTAAATATTAACATTTGCCAAAAGTATTTTATTTGTGTTCCTTGTGTCACAAGGAATTTTTCTGTATTTTCTTGGATTTTTCGGAGTTTGTTTGAGCTCAATTTGAAATTTCCAAAAAAAAAGAGGAGAGAGAATGAACAGTAGCGCGTACTGTCTCGCGCGCTCATCGATCTCTCGTCTGTACAGTTTTCCTTCCTTTTCCTCTCTCTTCATAACTTCCAATCCGGATTATTTCAATATCCTCCCAAAAGGAAAGTTGTGCCAAATCACGCAAGGAATCCATCCCAATTGACCTCTTTCCATTTCGTTCATCCGTTTGCCTTTTATCTCCTATTTTCCAAATCGGACTCTAAACCGAAATCCGCGAATTGGAGCCGGTTTCTACCTCTTCCAAGCCTATAAATAGGACCCCTTGACCCCTCTAAACTCATCCCAAGCCGTGGCAAGTCCCTCAAAGCTCAGGACGCCGTCGGCATCGAGGCCCTTCGGTCTCGAATTTGCTCGTCGCGTCTCGAGCTATTCGGTGAGTTTTTCTTGATCCTTTCGCGTCACATTGTGCCATCATATGCCATCTACCTTCTTGCCAAGTTAATTTGGTTTTGGTGCAGCCAATCTCCCGAATCGAGTTTTCCCCAATCTAGGTCAAGAGCGCTTCCCGACGTCGATTCGTCGCCTCCGGTAAGCTTTAGCCCTTGCCGTAATTTTTCTTAGACTTGTCTCGTCGCGTTCTACGCCGTGCTCACTTCCGTTTCCCCGAAAAGCCTCCACAAATTTTGCCTCCGAACCTCGCCATGGCCGCAATGGCATCTCGTGTCCCCCATCTACCCGGTGATGTTTTCACCAATCCGTTCGCGTCACTTTGTGCCAAACCATCCCAGGTAGCTACCCTCCAAATGGTTTTAGATTTCGTTCACCGAGCACCAAGATATTAAGTTTTCTTTTTCCTTCCCGTCGTTCAAACGTCGTTTGCGTCGTCTCCGGTGGGTTTCTGGCCGAGCCGAAATTTTCTAGCTTCGCCAAGCCGCGTTCTCCCGTGCTCACCCTACTTCTCCATGTTATGCCCGGTTTTATTCCTCTCTCCTACCCATGTCGTTGTAGCCGCCCGTGCCGTCACGTCTCCGTTTGGCGTGCCGTCGCTTCCTATGTGTGCCTTGGGTCCCTAGCAACCCATTTTGCTAGTTAGATTCATCTCCCATGCCTCCTCTCGCCAGCGCTAGCCTTCTCTCTCGGATGAACAGTAACATCTGTGAATTTCCAGCATTTTCTCGCCCCGGCAAACTTTAGATCGCTCGTTCTCCTTCGTCCGAACTCCGATTGACCCGATTCTTTTTCCTAAATTCATCTAAAATTGAGCTCTATCTTTTGGTTCTGGTTTGCAGTTTTTGGAGTTCATTTGAATTTTATTTGAATTTGTTTTGTTTGTTTTGTCGTTTCGCGCGTAGAACCCGACGTCGCCGAAGAGTTTGTCGAACCGCAGCAAGAGGGACCAACCAGTGCACAAGAAGGCAAGTCTCCTTTGATCATCTTGAACCTATGCTTTTGAAATGTTTTTAAAATATTTTAAATTATGTGCATTGCTATTTACATAAAGTCACTAGTTCAAATCTTTAGGTATTAGTTCCAACTTGTTATGCCCTCATTGAATTGAATGCCATGTACCTTGTCACCTAGAACTTCCTTTGTCTCATAATGAGATTATTATATTTTGTGAATATAGAATGGTAGTATAATGCTTAGTCATGCTATAATACTTTGGAAAATCTTGAAAATGGGAAATTATGATTTATTAATCCTTGTGTTTAAAGTGAGTGGCAATTGGAGTTGTCACTGATTTTAAAATAAAATAAAAATGTGAAAGTTGGTTTAGATTAGGGTGGATGGTTGTTTGGGTTGGTGCAGTAAGCACGAGAACTTGTTAAGTGTATGTTCCACCCTAGTCAATTAAGGACCGACGCTTGTGTTTGTCCAAACTGAGCATTAACCGTACAACCACAAGTCTATATGGGTACGACCTAGCTGACTAACTTATGATAGTCTAGTTTAGGTGCACCAGTGGAAAGTGGTGCCAGGGATGGACTGGTTATCACAGTGAGGGACAGGGATTTACTGTACTCATATGGCGCAAGAGGGGGCTTCAGATTGGGCGGATTTAACCCTTCTGCGGTGAAACCTCAGCGGGTGGTATCTAGCTATATGAGTAGGTAAAGGCTTTGTGATATTTTATCTGGGTCTCATGCCAAAGGAAGCGTGTTGACTTTAGGATAATTTATCTCTTGTGGGTAAAGTTGTACAACCTCTGCAGAGTGTAAAACTATTCGAATAGCCGTGCCCACGGTCAAGGGCGGGCAAGGAATGCATTCACATGGTAGATTTCTGGTTTTGGATTTAAAATCAAAAGTTTTGTATTCCGAGGGTGGAGGGAACTCTCGGAAGGGAATCCTGGCGGATGGAGCCAGAGAGGGTGGATGGAACCCGCAGTTTAAAACTTGACCAATGGTAATTGGTTAGCTAGTGTTGGTAGTTGGAACCTTCACTAGAAAGTTAATTCTGTTAAAACATTTACTTCATTAAATTGCCTTCGAAAATAATTAGTAGTAATTGAATTTTAAAATATTGCTTTGTGCAAAAGAACCATATAGCCTTCCTTTGTTAAGCCTTGCATCTATGCATTTTTCCCAAGACTTGCGGAGTACTTTATGTACTCACATGCTACACTCAAAAAAAATCTCAGAAGAATACGAAGCTCAAGAAGGTGACTACGACTACTTCGCGTGGATTCGACGAAGGATTCCGGACTAGGTCGCGCTTCCCCAGTCAATTGCCTGTGGCGTATTGATGGGTCTTCACTGATTTATCTTTGCTTCCGCTGTGTTTCGTGTGTGCGAGGTCTTGAAACCTCAATTGTAATAATGAGACCTTGGTCTGTACTCTTAATTATTGTAATAAAGCGTTGTTGGTTATGTAATCATTCTGTTTAACTGTGTGCACTAGCTTTGATCTGGGACTAGTGCGTAATACACAGAGGGTCCGGGTTCGGAAACCGGGGTCCCGACAGATTGAGCTATTAAGAGGATGACACAGGTCTCACCTTGAGCTCAATCTATATCGTGAGGCAAAGGGATTCGTACATGAGAACATTACAGGTTCAGCCAATATGATCTTTACGTATACTTTGGGGTTAATATGTTTTACTAGAGGCCGCTATTAACAGGGTGACCGGAAAGGCGTTTCTGGGTCGCGACCAAGTATACGTGAACCTACAGGGTCGCACACTTAACGAGTTGGAACACTAATTCGAATATGATTATGATGTGGGCTCAATTCGGATAGAGATATGAATAGACTCCTATTGGGCCTCGGTCCACAAGGCCCAAGTGAGGAGGTCTATATATATGGAGGCGAGGGGCTTAGGAACACACGTTTTCTGTGAACCTCTAGCAAAACCCTAGCCGCCACCTCCCGAGCCAAACCCTAGCCGCTCACGAGTGCTAGTACACTCGCGATCGGTGTTCCAGCCCCGGACGTGTGGATACCGGTGGAGGCACTGCTCGTTGCGGTGTTGATTGGCATCAACAACCTACAGATTGGATCTGCTCGTGGTGTGGTTGATCGCGTGGAGGAGACGATCTGTTCGGGATGATCGGCTACTTCTACTACTACCTCGACGCGTGTGGTTGGATCGGCTTCTCCAACTCTTCTTCCGCTGTGCTACGCGTCTAGTGGTAACGATCCATGATCCCTCCTTAAGCATGATGTCCTTGTGTGCGCGGTAGAAAAGTTTTGTTTTCTGCTTTCGTAGCCTACGTGCATTCCTTTAATAGTATGCCCGTTTTATTGTATTATCTCATCCCTTCTTCACTGCCTTCCAAGTTGCTCAAGCATATCCCCACAATGTTTTTAAACTACATGGGTTGGCTCAATCTATTGTGTCTGACCGAGATAGAATTTTTACATCTAGTGTAGACTCCGTTGAGGATGAGCTCGGCCTACCATCCGCAAACTGATGGCAAATTGAGAGGGTCAATCAATGTTTGGTGTCATACCTTCATTGTTTTGTTCAAACCTATCTCAAAAAGTGGTCTGAATGGCTGTCCTGGTGGAGTTTTGGTATAATACCTCTTCTCATTCTACTCTTGGAAAATCACCGTTTGAAGTACTCTATGGTCATGGTCCCTATCTACAGCATCCCAAAATTTGAATTTCTTTAAAAATATATTTTCAAATTAATTATTTCAAATATTTGGATTTTATTTGTAATCCTGGAAGATAATATCAGAATTCTAATTCCAATCCAAAATTCTAAATTCAAATTCCAAAATTCAAAAATTCAAATATATAGAAATATGCATTCTATTTTTTGAGTCAAACCCAGATTTCTTGGCACATCTTTTTTTCTTTTCCTTCCTTTTCTATTTCTATTTTTCCTTTTTCCTTCCTTCATCTTTCTTCTCACTTTCCTTCCTTCTCTCCTGTTCACCTTCTTCTCTGTTCGGCTGAAGCTGAATAGTAGCCGAACCAAATGCTATGGCACCCAATTCCTTCCTAAGCCAAGTCTTCACCCGAACCTTATCTCCACTTTGTGTCTAAAGCGCTATGGGTAGGCTATGCTTGTTAGAAATTGGCCCATTTAATTATGGCCTATTTCCTTAATTCCAAAGCATGCATGGTTTAGTACCATATTGCTAAGGCAGGGTGAGCAAGACCGATTTATAAGGTGGAGTCCTCCCCACTCCTTGAATATGGAAACAGATGGTATGAGGATGGTTCTGTCTAATCACACACACGCACGCACGCATGCGCGTATTCGCGTATTTTCGTGTGAAAATCGCGTGACTTGTGACTTGCGACGCGCGACCGTGCCGTTACATGGCGCGCCACTTGGCAGACCAAGTCCATCTTTATTTTGCTGAACCATGCAGCTCACTCTCTCTGTTTGAATGAGATTCAAACGTTTGAATTCGAGGCTTTACTGGGGTTTTGATGATAGATAGTTACTAGTGGATAAATGGCTGGTTGAATGTGTCAGTTATCAGTGGGTAAATGGTTGTTTTAATCATGTTAGTTATCAGCCTGTCTATATATATGCCTGGAGATGTCCAGAGTGTATAGAAGAATCCTACTGCCTCCACTTTTTCCTTCTCTGCAGTTTTGTGCTCGAGTACTGTGCTGTCTGAACCTCGTCGACCTTTCTTCCCGGTGTGCACCTGGAAGGTGGGAGAGCGGCTATCTCCGCACCATTGCCGCAGAGAGTACCTGCATGGGGGCAGCAATAAGGTTTCTAGACAGTGCATCTGCGCGACCGCTCACTGCACTGCTTCATATTCGTTCTGCACTGCGTCAAGCCTGTGCGGCTTCCTGTTCCTCATCAGGGTAACAAGTAAGTCGTTCGCGCGCATGCTCGACTTGGTTACTATATTCTTTCTTGATTATATTCTGAAGTATGTTGAGTAGCCTGCTGTTAGTTGTGAGTTTTGCATCATTACTTTATTGTTTTTGTCTCCTAATAAAACTTGGAATTAAAATATTGCCTTACTTTACAACAATGCAAGCACAATTTCCTAGTAATAGATCACGAGATTACCACTACACACACAGAATTGTTGTGGAAGTAGAGTCCATGTAGTGTGTTGATGTGGTGGTAGTTGAACTAGTCACACGTCTCCTCCTTCAGCTCTTTGTGATCATTACAAGTTGTGAATCATCCTAGTGCATTAGCTTCGCATCAATACCTCCAAGGTATCTACACGTACGGAGCAGGAACACCACGCACTAGAGTGCCAGCGCCAGCTACATAGTATTAGATGAGGAAGATGTGGCGACTAGGGTTTTAGGAATTTCAAATTTTATCCCCCAAACTCTATGCAACCCCTAAGTCAGCCATTATGCATCTTGAATACGTGCGATGACCTCATGTCTAACGATATAGCATACACATTGTGAATGAGACCAACTAATGACATGTAAAAATGTAGTGTTCTTACAGTGTCTCATGGTGGGTTGGTCTAACCTCATGTTCACTAACATGTGTCCATATTATTAATTTGACATCTCCATATCTATGACCTATGAAACATGGTCATCAGCCAATACATATGATGGTTTATTCGTATGTGTCCACATATGTTTCCGACTAGGGATCGTTTAAAAATAATCATCGCAAAAATATAGAATTTCACAATCAAGTCACACACTTGTTAATAAATATTGACGACATTATTCAAGGAACAAGATAACATATTATCTAATAAATCATGAACATAACGAAATATAATCATCTCTATGATTGCTTCTAGGGCATATTTCCAACAGTCTCCCACTTACACTAGAGTTAATCATTTAGGTATCTAATACCAATAGCTCTTGTGTGCGCCTGCTGCTTTGGTTGTGTGAGAGGTTTTGTCAACGGATCAGCAACATTTAAATCCGTGTATACTTTGCATACCTTTACATCTCCTCTATCCGCAATATCATGAATAAGGTGATCGCGCCTGAGTATATGCTTGGACTTCTAGTGGGATCTAGGCTCCTTATCCTGTGCAATGGCTCCATTATTATCATAAGATAGATCCATTGAGCTCGAGGCACACGGGACCATACCCAACTCAACAATGAAATTCCTTATCCAAACAACTTCATTCGCAGCTTCAAAAGCCACAATGTACTCGGCTCTGTCATAGAATTAGCAACCATCTCTTGCTTAGAACTTTTCCAGCTCACTACTCCTCCTCAAAACGAATACAAAACCAGATTGCGAATGATAATCATCTTTGTCGATTTGAAAGCTTGCATCATTGTAACTATTTATAACGAGCTCTTCATCACTGCCATAAATTAGGAACGCATCCTTAGTCCTTCTCCAGTACTTAAGAATGTTTTCACATCAGTTCAATACCTTCACCTGGAATAGCTTGGTATCTGCTTGTAACACTTAGAGTATATGATACATCTGGTCGAGTACATATCATGGTGTACATAATAGATCCAATAGCTAAAGCATATGGAATACACCATTCATACGGCCTTGCTCTTCAGGTGTTAAAGGACACTAAGTCTTGCTAAGACTTATGCCATGTGACATAGGCAAGAACCCCTTCTTGGCATTCTGCATGTTGAACCATTTCAACACCTTGTCAATATAAGTACTTTCGTTTAATCCAATAGCCTTCTCAATCTATCTCTATAGATCTTTATCACTAAGATATATTAATGAGGCCTAGGTCCTTCATAGAAAAAACTATTTTTAATGAGGCCTTAACAGATTCTAGCATAAGAATGTCATTCCCAATCAATAATATGTCATCTACATATAAGATTAGGATTACAAGTGTGCTCCTACTAACCTTCATGTAAACACAAGGTTCTTCTTTGTTCTTGATGAAACCAAACCTTTTGACCTCCTCATCAAAATGTATATTCCATCTCCGAGATGCTTGCTTCAATCCATAGATAGATCTCCGAATCTTGTATATTTTTCTAGCATTTTAGGGATCAATAAAACCCTTAGGCTGTGTCATGTACACATTCGCTTAGGTTATTGTTGTGGTTACAGACCAAGCAGAGAGATGATAGTATGGTAGTGAAGATGTTAGGTGAGCAATGCTTGGGGGCTTCCCCATGGCCTGGATGGCTATATATATTCACATGGGGAGTATTTTACAATTATGTCCTTACACCCACGTATCTCTCTCAAGGGCATTTATGCCATTACACATGTCCCATTTTGGGCTTTACAACCTTCTAACAGGCCGGCTGGGCTTAGGTGGACGTGCTGGGTGGCGCTCACCCGATCGCTATCAAGGAGATCAAGGGACAACTGGCACTCTTCCGCCGGGCCTGGACGAGGACCCTCCTGGAGCCAGCCTTAATTTCCTCGAGCGTCACTGCTTCGTCGCCGAAGAGAAGTTTGAACGGGGTGAACCCAGTCGAGCGTGTCACTGTCGTGTGAAGGGACCAGAGTACGCTGTCGAGCTCATCTGGCCACTTGCCCTTTGGCAGCCTGATGAGGCGCTTCTTAACTCTGGCGAAGATGGCACCATTCGCGCGCTTGACGGCTCCACTGGACTATGGGTGCCCGACCGAAGCGAATCGGAGCGTGATGCCCCTGCTGTCGCAAAACTGCTTGAATGGAGTGGAGTCGAATTGCAGGCCATTGTCCATAGTGAGCTCCCTAGGCACTCCGAAGCGGCATATGATGTTCTGCCACAAGAAGCGCTGCATGGCTGTGGAGGTTATCCTAGCCATAGCAACAGCTTCAGCCCACCTGGAGAAATATTCTAGGGTGACCACAACAAACTGAAGGTCTCCCGGGGCCCATCGTGCCACGACCATACTGGGGGATGGGCTGCAAGCTCGTCGGAGGTCCGCGGATGATCCACCCCATCCATTGGCAGCCTTGGCACCGACGCATGAGGTCTTGCGCATCGGCGATAGCGGTTGGCCAGTAGAAGCCTTTCCTGAATGCCTTGCCGACCAGAGACCTCGGCGCAATGTGCGAGCCACACAGCCCCGCGTCAATTTCCACGAGGAGGTGCTTTCCCTCGTTAATGTGACGATGGGCCGATCTTCCGAAAGGTACTAATAAGTCGATTGTGGAGAACTCAACGTTGATGATCCAAAGGCTCTGACTAAAACAGATCGAACCCCTCACAATCACTACACCACTGCTCCGTTGGTTATCAACCGTGCCGAACATGGTTGACCTCGCCAAGAAGGCTATCTCCTGCAAGCGAATCGAGAACACAAGCAAGAGAGTTCAAGATGCAATCTGAAATTGTATTGCGAATAAAGATTAAGTTCACAAGTTGGGGTTCCTCAACCGAACATGCAGCGAAACTGCTAAGCAGAATAATCTCTTAAGAAAAACCCGAGGAAAACTAAAGGAGTGCGGCCTCCTTAAATAGGGGAGGGGTAAGCCACACTTATCTAATGAAAAGGGATATGGTACTATTCATGGTTACTGTTCATGCAGACGTGGTGAACAGTACCGGCCCAAATAGCTTAAGTTATAAGGCCCTCGGCCTACTTTGACTCAGACTAAAAAAGTGACATGAATTGTTTCATAGTTTCTGATTTGCTCAGATATATTTTGGAGGTGAGACTAGATCCATCTGAAGGTAGACTCCAAGAGCTTTCCAACGAGTACTCACGGGCCCCGAGAAGCCTTTTGGATCAAAAGTTATGGCCGTTTGAAGTTGGCCTGTCAAGCTGAATCCGAATTGATCTGGAAGCTGAATTGGATTCCAAAACCTGTCCAACTTGAACCCTTGCTTCAATTGATTCCAAAGTGATGTGGTGATACAAATATATATATTTTCATCATTAGGTAGTATCATATTCTCATTTAAAATGTGTTGAATTTGAAGAAACGAATTCACATTTAGTTCAATCTTGATATTGGCCACTATGATCATATGTGTTGGTGGCGTGGTCACATCATCCTCCCCTTCTTGATATAAAACCGTCCTCAGTTTTGACATATGTGTAGTGTCACGTATTGTATGATCTTGATCATAAATCTTAGTACATGATAACAAACGCAACAAACTCTCATTATGTAATATCATAAGTTCTTTAACAAATAAAGTAAAATCTCTTTGAAACGAGCTCACCTCATAATTTAAGTGATGCGTAGGAGCTCTTGTAATTGGAACAACAAGTATAGCAAATATGGTTGTGTAGGACCGAAATGGCAACAGAGGGGGGGTGAATGGCGCTCTCAAAAATAAATTCGCCCTCAAGAATCCACACTTATACTTCTTCTCTAATAGCTATGGTAGCTCTTACCTGAGACGTTTGGACCGTCCGAACGTTTCATCGCTGCCGATCGGACTGGTCTGAACATGGGCGGTAGTACCGCTGAGCCGAGCGGTAGTACCTCTCCAGGAGCGGTAGTACCGCACAAAGAATTTCAGCAAACAGGATTTTCAGAAATCTGAGAAATTCGCAAGGATTCTTGGCTTGGGAAACTTTGAGGATACCTAGGGAACACTCCCAGAAGAATAAGCCAAGAACCAAAATCAAGAATCCACTAGAAAATCAAAAGGATTTCAGATTCATGCCCAAAACCGAAAATATTCAGAGAGCTGCGCAAAAACTCAAATTCCCGTTTCATCTTTGATCATTTGGCTATGAAACTTTGAGGATAGGTTAGCAATAGCCTCTGCACCTCTTATGCCAGGTTTCACGCCATCTCGTGAAGGGAAAATAAAATAGCTCCAAACCCTAGAAAAGCAAATGAAGAACAGAGGAAGTCCCAAACATGAAAACCTGAAATTAAACAAGGTTTGCTCTTAGGATTGGCTAGCCAAATGGCCTTTTAGCATCTCCAATGTCATAGCAATCCATTTTGGGCCTTCCCAACAAGAACCAACCAGAAAACACAAAATCAAGAAATCAAACCCAGAGGTATCGAAGCAAGAACAGAGAGCACGAGAGGAAAAACTTTCAGATTTTCATTCCATCACAGAAAAGGATTACAAGGAGTCACCATACGCATGTACATTAGAACAAGATAGAAGATTACATGACTCTCCACCCAATCCTCTCCTCTCCCCATCTCAAGAACAACACACCCATACATGCTTGAGACGAGGATGAACACCAACACAGAGAGCTTACATAGAAACCATCGAGGGGGACACAGAGGGAACACAACTCTGCCTCCACCAACAACTCTCAACAACTAAAGCCTAAAGCCAAAGCAAACTCTAAAGCCTATTTTGACTAAAGGAAACCCTAAAATCCCTTCAAGTGTTCAAGTGGGCATGCAGCCCCTCCAACCTATTTATAGCCTTGGCTAACGGGTCTCTGCCCCGTTACACCCGCTAAATCCAACGGAGCCCGCTCCCGTTTTTGCAGCTTTGCGAAATTCCCGTTTCGCCCCTCCTGCAATAATGACCATAATGAACTACACCAAGCCATAACTCAATGGATGAAAATGGCTGAAGTTTGTTTATTCTAATCATTTAGAGCCATGAGAATTATCCATAATGACCATAATGAACTACACCAAGCCATAACTCAATAAAAGGCTATCTAGATCATGACAAGATATGTATATCCTAGCTAGAACACATAGATGACGATCTGAAATGTAATGCATTTTATGAGCATGTCAAGTCATCAATAAGCAAAGTCTAACTAGAGATATCCAAGGATGATGCAGGCCATGTCAATAAGCTAAGCGGAACAAGGAAGCTAATATTGAGTCCAATTAGAGTGTTATAAGCTCAAGATTAAAACATTGGTTAAGTACTTGATTCCTTTTGTAGTTTAAGCAAATTGAGTACAAATGACATATTTGCTTTTGAAACTTATGGTTGTTTCCAACAAACATTTTGTTTTATCATGTGCTAGATCTCAAGCCTTATGCGACTACTCCAAGCAAGAAGCTTAAGAAGATAGTCTAGGTCATCCAAAACTCCCGCTGAGTTCATGCCTAGTGCAAACTAACAAACTAAGAGCAAACACGTACCCTGTCTACCCGAGGGTGGCCGACCCTCGCTAGAACTAAAAGTAGTGAGTAAGCTCAACCTAGTAAGAAGAGAATAGCTAATAAGCAGCATCCTAGAATCACAAGATAAGAGCAGAAGTCTAAACAGCTAGACAAGAAGACACTCTAACCTATGCTAGAAGGACTAACCCAATGCACCCAAATGCAATGCAACAGAAGGACAGAAGCATAATCAATATAGTAAAGCAGTAAAGCAAAACTCCCCCTCACTACAGTCCATAAGGACAAACCACCCCAAGCTCTCCCCGCAGAGCTGAAAACCTCGAACTATCCAATGGCTTGGTGAAGATGTCAGCCAACTGGTGGTCACTCTCCACAAACTGGAGCACTATGTCACCCTTCTCTACATGGTCTCTAAGGAAGTGATACGAATATCAATGTGCTTGGTCCGAGAGTGCTGCACTGGGTTCTTAGCAATGTTAATCGCAGAAGTGTTATCACAAAAGAGTGGAACACTGTCTATACTAACCCAAAGTCCCGCAGGGTCGAAGCCATCCAAAGCACCTGGCTACAGCAACTGGCTGCAGCAACGTACTCGGCCTCTGCAGTGGACTGTGCAACACCGGACTGCTTCCTCGAAGACCAGGAAACGAGAGAAGTGCCAATGAATTGGCAGGTGCCAGAAGTGCTCTTCCTATCTATCCTACAGCCGGCAAAGTCTGCATCCGAAAGGCTCTCAAGGAAAGACAGGAGGAAGAGTACCAGATACCATAGTCAATGGTAGCTCGAAGGTACCGAAAGATGCGCTTCACCGCCTGGCGGTGAGATACGCGAGGAGAAGCCTGAAAACGAGCACACAGACACACAGGAAGTGTATGTCTGGTCTCGAGGCAGTGAGGTAAAGAGGGAGCATCATACTTCGATACTCTTTCTGATCAACTGGCTCGCCATCCTCATCTGGGTCAAGATAGGCTGAGAAGCCATGGAGTTGACACCGGCTTACCATCACTCATATCGAAGCGCTTCAGGAGGTCACGAGTGTACTTTCCTGATGAAGAAATGTACCCTCCCGAGTCTGCTTGATTTGGAAGCCAAGGAAGAAGGTCAATCTCCCATCATACTCATCTCAAACTCGGTGCTCATGACATCCGAGAACTGGAAACCAGAGCATGGAAGAGCCGCCAAAGATGATGTCATCGACATAGATCTGGACGAGCAGAAGGTCAGTGCCATGCCGGCGGATGAACAAGGTCTTGTCTACTTTACCCATCTCAAACCATGACTCAACAAGTAGGACTTAAGCCTCTCATACCAAGCTCTGGGGGCCTGCTTAAGTCCATACAACGCTTTGGAAAGCTTGAAGACATGGTTTGGGTATTTGGGGTTTCGAAACCTGGAGGCTGTCTATAGACTTCTTCCTCAATAACCCATTAGGAAGGCACTCTTGACGTCCATCTGGTAAAGCTTGAAACCCTTAGAAGCTGCAAAGGCAAGCAGGATTCTAATGGCTTCAAGTCTAGCTACAGGGGCAAAGGTCTCCTCGAAATCTAGACCCTCAACCTGGGAGAACCCCTGAGCTACCAGTCTAGCCTTGTTTCGAATAACCACTCCATCCTCGCTCTGCTTGTTCTTGAACACCCACTTAGTCCCAATAATATGTGACCTCGCGGGGGCTCGACAAGCGACCAGACCTTGTTTCTCGAAATTTTCTAGCTCCTCATGCATGGCATTGACCCAAGACTCATCAGATAGAGCATGAGAAATCTTTGGGCTCAAAGGAGGCAATGAAAGCAGAATGGAGACAGAATTGAGATAAGCCAGATTTTGAGCGGGTAACACGCTCGAAAGGTCTCCAATGATCTGCTGAAGGATGAGCTTTTGGATATGTCTAGGAGGTCCAGGATGAGATGAAGAAGTGGCCTCTACCTCGTGAGCTGACGAGGTAGGAACAGAGCCACTAGCTCCAGAAGAAGCAGAAGGCATGGGCTGATCACCTCGAGGTGCGGTGGAAGAAGGCACCTCAAGGGGTGGATGAGGGACTGGATCGGTAGACAACCCTCATCTCCATCGTCCTCATCATCCACAAATGGTCTCGGACTGCTCTAAAGAACCTGAGATATCGGCCTAGTCCCCGGACTGGCCTCGTCAAAGGTCACCTCACAGGTCTCTACCATTTTGCTAGACTCGCAGTTCCAGACCCTATAAGCCCGCGAAGAAGGCGAGTAACCTAGAAAGATCCATCACAAGAACGTGACTCGAACTTGTCTAGGTTCCCGGACTTCAGAATAAAGCACTTGCAACCAAACACACGAAAATGAGAGACGCTGGGCTTTCGCCCATATCTCAACTCATAAGAAGTGCGGTGCAAGTGTGCCCGAAGAAAAACTCGATTTGAGACATGGCACGCGGTGCTATAGCCTCAGCCCAAAACTTCCGCGGTGTAGAGTACTCATCAAGCATCGTCCTGGCCATCTCGACCAAGGTACGGTTCTTCCTCTCCACAACGCCATTTGCTGTGGGACGTGGAGAAGAGAACTGGTGCTCTACACCTGTCTCACCACAGAAACTCTCAAAGTAGGAATTCTTGAACTCCGTGCCATTGTCACTAGGCACCTGGGAGCTCAACAGAAAGCCTACTGAAAAGACCTCGGAAATGTGAAAACGTCTCATCCTTCGAGGCTAAGAAAAACACCCAAGAATACCTCGAGAAGTCATCGACCACAACAAGAACATACCACTTCCCTCCTGCTGACTGCACTCGAGCTGGTCCAACTGTGTCCATGTGGAGCAGCTGTCCCGGTGCATCGGTCATAGTAACTGTGACCGGAGGGTGAGAAGCGGCAACCATCTTGCCGTGCCGGCATGGAGCGCAAACAAGATCTTTGACCATCTTGAGTTTCGGCAGACCACGAATGAGATCGTGGCCGCTAACTCGGGTCAAATGGTCAAATCCAATATGACCAAGTCTCCTATGCCAGAAAGAAAGGTCGCGGGACTCAGAAGCAACTAAACACCTGAGAGGATCACCAGAAGACTCAGAAAAATCAGCACGAAAGATCCTCCCAAACGAGAAATCCCGCAAACCAGACTACCCGAAGAATCAAGAATTTTGCAAGCATTTTTCTTAAAGCTCACCTCGAAACCGTCATCGGTAAGCTGAGAAACGAAAGCAAATTGTACTGCAGCTTACTAACCAAGGCAACATCTTTCAAATGAAAGAATCATTAATGCGCACAGTACCTTTGGCGATGACGCGCCCAGATGAAGCATCTCCGAAGGTGATCGTCTCATCACCTGGAGCACGGGCAAGGGAAGAAAACCAACGGGAATCTCCGGTCATGTGTCGTGAACACCCGGAGTCTACAGCCAAACCTTTCCCTTCCCTGCCCGGCGAACCTGAGTCAAACAGAGAGTAAAGTCTCAGTACTGGGGTAAATCAAGAGTGATTTTGGCACCCAATACTGAACACGTCGAGCAGATGAAGTAGTCAAGCACGACTGACCTCTATCTACCCTACGCTCTCTGTCTCAAAGCAGAAGGTCTGTGAGCAGACCTGAAGCTGTTGCGGGGTCCGACTGCTACGGGAGAGCGAGTCGGAACACCGGCACACGCTGATCACGCCGCGGGTAGCTATCTCGACGGGGAAACGAGATCTACCCTCAGGACGGCGGAAGTCACGACCAGGAGCAGCATGAGGACGAAAACAGAAGACTCAGAAAAACCAAGTCCTCGATGCTGCCCAAACCCATCAACAAACCTAGACCTCGTGCTGGTCTTAGGTGCACTCAGGATCTGGGGCTGACCCTGAATACGCCTAAGGACTCAACACGGTCTCTACGCGCATCTTGGCGCGCCTGAAGCATCGATCGACTGTGTCCATCCTTCTGACAGAAGGTGCAGTGATACTCACCTTCTGAGAGGTAGAAGTAGCACGGAGGCTTCGCCTTCTGAGAGGCCGAAGCAGCAGGTGGAATCACCTTGCTGTCAGAAATCCCTTGGACAAAGCCCGCTGACTTAATTGGACTTTCTCGTCCTGGGCTCACTCGATCACACCTGGTGCTATGGGTCTGAGCACAGCAGGTGGATGCTTCCTCATATCCTCATAAAATCATATCCTAGACCTGATTAAATCTGCAAATCTTGGATGGTCTAGAATAAGATTAAGCTTCTTCTTGCCTCCTACAAATCTCTCGAGAGTGTTCATAAGATACTGACACTCCCGAAAGAGAGAGGTGCAAGAAGAGCAGGGAAGAGGGAACAGCAGGAGGTAAGGGAGCAGAAGAAGAACCAACAGTAGAGGAAGAATGGCTTGTGCACGCACAGCCGACTCTGAAGGACAGTCCTACTACTAGCAGGTTGGTTACGTCGCTAGGCGTCTCCACCTTACCCTGGGGCTTCTCCCCCTTCTCAGCAATCACATACAACGATGGTGCTTCTCTAGTAAGTCCTTAGTTAGCTTCACACATTTTCATTCAATGCAACAGTCAATTTTAGTTTTCACAATTGCATGGTGAGCTAACAGGGTCCTTAGTCATACTGAGCCATTTTCTATGTGTCAATCATTTCTTGAAACTGTTTGGACAGATTCAAGTTCAGCAGTTAACTTAGGACAGTTCAAACATGAATCAATGGCTCAAGTAAAGAAACAACTCAGCAATTTTATGATCTGCCCGTTTTAGGTTCATCTTCAAGTTATTGCAATTTTCACAAGACTCGGGCAGATCAGCATGGCATAAGGTCCTCTAGCAAATGTCCTTATCCTCACATGAGGTGGGAGAAGTAGTCTCATCAGTAGTAAGTAAAGCCATCCTACTCAACTCTAACTCAGCAAGCAGACTAACATTCTCCACCTTAACAATATCAAGCTCGGAGGACAACTATCATGCGAGGTCCTTAATTCTCCATCACCCAGCAAAGCACAGCATGTATCACAATCGTCACGGGAGGGAGCAGATGTAAGAGTAATCTCCCGTGACAGTCTATCTACTTCCTTCTCTAACTCGTACACCTAGCCTAGCTCTAGCATGAACCACCTAGCTTAAGAAAGCATGATTAGCTGGTCTAGGTGGGCATACCTCGTCCGAGTCGGAGTACAGCTCGCTGTCGCTGAGTTCGCCCTCGAGGGCCATGAAGCACATGCCGGAGAAGTCGTCGCCGCCTTGGGCTCTTGGTCACCCGTCCCGTCGTCGTCGCTCCATCCCTCCACCTCGCTGAGGTCGAGGTCGTCGAAGGCGGTGAGGACGCGGTGGAAGAGCTTCTTGGCCTTCCCGAAGTTGCGGAACTTCTTCTTTCCTTGAGGTCGCTGGAGGCTTCTTGTTGCGGTTCTTGTCGGTGTAGTCGTTCTTGCCCGAACCGCCGTAGTCGTTCTTGCCCTTCTCCAGCTTGGGGCAGTTTGCCCGAATGTGGTTGGGGCCACCACACTCGAAGCAAATCACGGGTCCTCCTCTCTTTCTGTCCTCCTCCCTTGTAAGCATGGGAAAACTTCGAGCTAGGAGGGCCAGCTGATCATCCGCAAGCTGCTCTAACTGATCATCAGTTATGTCACAGAGAGCAGCAAGGGAGAAACCGCAAAGAATCAGAAGAAGACCAGAAGAACTGGGATCGGTGACCAAAGCCATCGACTGTGACTTCGACCTACGAGAGACAACGTCAATCTCGTGAGTCTTGAGGCGCGAGTACAGCGCGTCAAGAGTCAAGGTCGAGAGGTCTGTCGTGTCTTTGATGGTGGTCACTTTCATCTCCCACACACGCAGATCGAGTGCCGCGAGCATCTGACGAGCGTTGTCCGAGTCGGGGTATGTGAGACCGACCGCTCGGAGGTTGCTCAAGATCTTGTGAAATGCGAAGCACTCATCAGGGACTCACCAGCAAGCATCTCGAATTTGTTGTATTCGCGCTTGAACTGGTCCTGTCGAACCGTCTTGATCTGGGTGGTGCCCTCATGGTATGCGTCGAGGGTCACCCAGATATCGTAGGCGGACGACAGGTGGAGATGCGATCGAACTCGCTACGACTCAGGCCCTGGATAATGATGTTCCTTGCCTTAGCGTTTGCCTCAACATCATGCATATTCCCATTGATGTTCTCATCGGCAGGAACAACAAACCGGACCTTGACCTTGCGCCAGATAGCATACCCCTGAGCCTGGATGTATGTCTCCATTCGGCTCTTCCAGAAGGGGTAATCGATGCCATCGAAAATGGGCGGCTTGGTCGAGTACTTGTCCGTCGCCATGGCTCTTGAGACCGGTTAAGATCTATGATTAGAGCTAACCGGCTCTGATACCAATTGTAGGACCGAAATGGCGACAGAGGAGGGGTAATGGCGCTCTCAAAAATAAATTCGCCCCTTAAGAATCCACACTTATACTTCTTCTCTAATAGCTATGGTAGCTATAAAGAAGAGATAGGCACTACTGGAAATCACAGCAACAAGGATAAACCAGATCCAGAAAAAGACAGTCAAGAAAAATAATTTCAGAGCAAGTCAGAACGTTTGGACCGTCCGAATGTTTCATCGCTGCCGATCGGACTGGTCCAAACAAGGGCAGTAGCACCGCTGAGCCGAGCGGTAGTACCTCTCCAGGAGCGGTAGTACCGCACAAAGAATTTCAGCAAACAGGATTTTCAGAAATCTGAGAAATTCGCAAGGATTCTTGGATTCTTGGCTTGGGAAACTTTGAGGATACCTAGGGAACACTCCCAGAAGAATAAGCCAAGAACCAAAATCAAGAATCCACTACAAAATCAAAAGGATTTCAAATTCATGCCCAAAACCGAAAATATTCAGAGAGCTGCGCAAAACTCAAATTCCCGTTTCATCTTTGATCATTTGGCTATGAAACTTTGAGGATAGGTTAGCAATAGCCTCTGCACCTCTTATGCCAGGTTTCACGCCATCTCGTGAACGGAAAAGAAAATAGCTCTAAACCCTAGAAAAGCAAATGAACAACAGAGGAAGTCGCAAACATGAAAACCTAAAATTAAACAAGGTCTGCTCTTAGGATTGGCTAGCCAAATGGCCTTTTAGCATTTCCAATGTCATAGCAATCCATTTTGGGCCTTCCCAACAAGAACCAACCAGAAAACACAAAATCAAGAAATCAAGCCCAGAGGTATCGAAGCAAGAACAGAGAGCACGAGAGGAAAAACTTTCAGATTTTCATTCCATCACAGAAAAGGATTACAAGGAGTCACCATACGCATGGACATTAGAACAAGATGGAAGATTACATGACTCTCCACCCAATCCTCTCCTCTCCCATCTCAAGAACAACACACCCATACATGCTTGAGACGAGGATGAACACCAACACAGAGAGCTTACATAGAAACCATCGAGGGGGACACAGAGGGAACACAACTCTGCCTCCACCAACAACTCTCAACAACTAAAGCCTAAAGCCAAAGCAAACTCTATAGCCTATTTTGACTAAAGGAAACCCTAAAATCCCTTCAAGTGTTCAAGTGGGCATGCAGCCCCTCCAACCTATTTATAGCCTTGGCTAACGGGTCTCCGCCCCGTTACACCCGCTAAATCCAACGGAGCCCGCTCCTGCTTGTGCAGCTTTGCGAAATTCCCGTTTCGCCCCTCCTGCACCTTCCGGGAAGCTTCCGCGCTCCTTGTCGTCCAAGCCTCGCAACCACCTCGAGTCCACGTCGTCTTCGACACATCTCGACCGTTCTGACCTCAGCGCCACCTGCGCCTAGTCCGGTCCACCATGTCTCGCCACGACTCCGCCTCGACGTCCTGCAGCCACACAGACAAGAAACACGTCAAATAGCACCGCTCGATACATGAAAGCGTAAATAGCATCAAACATCACACTTACCATGCCGAAGTCCAAACCTATCGAAATCATCAGAATATACATCAGAAGCCCATACGACCAAGTTTGACCAAGTCCGACCGAGCCCGAATTGCAACCGCGCAACGTCAAGGTCCGCACCAACCAAATCAAACTCGACTTCCCTAAACCGATGTCAATTACTCATCACACACACGGGATGACCTCCACATTGTCCTCTCAGGTTGTATCCATAGGGTACATTCTTATCATCCTCCCCATCTTGTAAACAAAGCCGTCCTCGGCTTTTGATAAGCTGAAAATATGGTAACAAAGAAGCCAAGATGTATGCATAGTATATGTATATGTCATCCATTTTAACAGTTCTTCGTTGTTGCATAATCACTGTTATAAAACAGCAATGATCATAAAAGCTCATTGTATTATTAACCCAAGAGTAATCATATATGTTAATGAGCAATTCAAAATTTCTCACACAGTAATTATTGCAACTTATTTTGCAAATATTAGTGAAGCGTTTATGCAATTCAATCTTTGAATTTGTAACCTTGTAGTGGTGGCACATATGGGCAAAACTACAACTTTTGGAATCAAGCAAAGTTTATCCATATAATCATATCTCAATCGAAAAATAACAAATTCATCTAGCTAGGGTGAAGAGATTTGTATGTTCTACATAATTCTCATCTTTATTCAGATTGTCCATACTAGATGGTGCAAAAAAGAGATGAACACATATGCATTGGATGAGTACTAAATTTTACTTCCCTCTCACATTGAACATGATTCAGCATGCAAGAATTGTTTGTCCCAAATAGCAAGTGTCAATTCATCCATGTGATTGCAAGTTATTCATATTCGATATACAAGAAACTGATTTTGCACACCATAATCTCCAATCAAATTAAACTCCAACATGATGTAACACAATGAATTAGTAGGAGAAATTTTAGTCAAAACTTCTTTATGTGTTATGAATTCGACATGTACAAAATTATGAGAATTTAGATCAGCACATGGTTCATTTAAGTCATGAGAGACCACGTGGTTAAGACCCCATGTTGGTGATGAGTAATTGATGCGTGTTCGGTAAAGTTGAGTTTGGTTTGAGTGGTTCGAGCCATGTCGTTGTGTGGTGCAGTCAGTTTCGGTCGGACCTTGTCGAACCAGGTTGAACGTGCTTAAGTCATTTATTTTTTTATTCTCGACCGGTTTGGGCATGTTCGTGTTGAGTATTACTACTAATGCGAATGTGTGATTACATTATCTCGAGCGGTGCTATGTGATGTGTTTCTTGTCTGTGATGGCGGCAGGACATCGAGATGGAGTCGTGGCGAGGCATGGGATGACCGAACTAGGCGCATGGTGGTGCCGATGTCAAAGCGGTCGAGGTGTGCCAAAGACGGCGAGGGCTCAAGGTAGCTGCGAGGCTTGGGCGGCAAGGAATGAGGAAACTTCCCGGAAGGTGCAGGAGGGGCGTTTTGGTGAATACGCAAAGCTGCACTAAAGGAAGTGGATTTGGTTAGAGTTAGTGGGGTAAGCGCAAAAGCTTAATGGGCAAAGCAAATGTAAACCCATTAAGAAGGGCTGTAAATAGAGAGGTGCCCTCTAGTGCTAGGGTATGATTTTGAGAGATGGCTTGAGAGAGTGAGTGTGAGTTTGTCTCCTATGCATGTGTGCTATGAGTTCTTGATTTTCAAGCATGTATGGGGACTTAGTTAGTGTGAGATTGAGAGAGAGATGAGCTGAGAACAACCGTTTGTAATCGCGTATGTCTCCGTATCGATTTCAAGATTCATATTTCAAAGCTGTGCTGTTTTTGGTCTTCTCTATGTTGTGTCTTGATGGTTTATCTCTTTATGCTTTGGTTTTTGTTCTGTTTACTAGTTGATGTTCTTCTCTGTTCTTGCCAGCCGAACTGAAGTTTGAATCTTGTTCGTGCTGTTCTGAGAAGGAGAACATCCATTTGATCATTTCTCTGCTCCTTCAGACTGCAGATTTCTTTTCAGCCTTGGAATGCCTTGTCCAAAAGTTTGCTCTCTTTTTGCTTTTGCTTTTAGGCTTGGCCTTGTTTTCTTCGTGTTACAGTCTACAGTAGCACTTTGTGATCTTGTTCGGTTTTTACTCTCCTTAAGGCTTCCTTTCTTTATTGGCTTATCTCAGATTTTGGCAGCTCATATTGACTGCGTTTTCAGCTAGTAATTGCTGTCGTTTTGCTTGTCTTCTCACAGCAGAAATTTCTGGACCAAGTGCAGTCCATGTAATATCTGTTTCCTGCTATTTTCAGTCTAAAGATGCAGATTTCAGCCATGATTTTCAGCTGTAGTCCAGCTGGTTTAGTGCGTTGATGTTTTCAGCCAAAGTACTGCTTCTTGCTGCAGCTATTTAATTTGTTTTCTCATCTAGTTCTTGATTCGGCAGTGCAGTAAATTTTGTCTTCTCTTGGCAGCAAAGCTAATCCTCAGTTTGGTAATTTGTTTGCTGTCCTGAGAAGGCATCTATTGATAGCTCTTTTCTCTACCTTGGTACTTTCCAGTATATTCTGTGCAAGTCAGTTTTCAGCCTGAAGCTCTTTCTTCTTTCCAAGTTAGTATGTTGTTTTGCTTTTCGGTTATGTTTCTCTACCTTGCTTGATGTCTCTGTTATGTAATAGCCAACCTGTTCTACTATAGGTCAAGGTAGTCAGTAGCTGGTGTTTTTCAAAATCTTCAGCAAAACCCTTTTGGTTCATGATCTTCTCTTTGCATCCAGTGTACTATCATTTTATTTCTTCATAGCTCTCTAGCTATCGGAGGAGAAATCGTGTGGATACGCGGGGCAGATTTTTGAAGGCACCATTCACCCCCCCCCCTCTGTTGTCGTTTTTGATCCAATAATTAGTATCAAAGCTGGTTAGCTCTTTCTCATAGATCTTAACCGGTCTCTAGAGCCATGGCGACAGATAAGTATTCCACCAAGCCTCTCATTTTTGATGGCATCGATTATCCCTTCTGGAAAAGCCGGATGGAGACCTATATCCAGGCTCAGGGTTATGCCATCTGACGGAAGGTGAAGACACGATATGTTGTTCCTGCCGATGAGAATATCAACGCCGGAAATATGCTTGATGTGGAGGAAAATGCTAAGGCAAGGAACATCATAATTCAGGGTCTGAGCAGAAGCCAGTTGATCGCATCTCTCATCTAACGTCGGCTTTCGACATCTGGGTGACCCTCGACGCTTACCATGAGGGCACCACCCAGATCAAGACAGTTCGACAGGACCAGTTCAAGCGAGATTACAACAAGTTTGAAATGCTCGCTGGTGAGTCCCTCGATGAGTGCTTTGCGTGTTTCCATAAGATTTTGAGCAATCTCCGAGCGGTCGGTCTCACATACCCCGACTCGGACATGCTCGACAGATTCTCGCAGCTTTGGATTTGCGTGTGTGGGAGATGAAGGTGACTACCAT
The DNA here is from genome assembly GCA_017311315.1 of Dendrocalamus latiflorus. NCBI lineage: Eukaryota > Viridiplantae > Streptophyta > Magnoliopsida > Poales > Poaceae > Dendrocalamus > Dendrocalamus latiflorus. The sequence continues at coordinate 18,045,625 of CM029659.1, read as the reverse complement.
CAAGGACACTATCGATCTCTCGACCTTGACTCTTGACGCGTTGTACTCACGCCTCAAGACTCACGAGATTGACATAGTCTCTCGTAGGTCGAAGTCGCAGTCGATGCCTTAGTCACCGATCCCAGTCTGGTTTCTAAACCTTCTTCTGAGTCAATTTGTGGATTCTCTCTAGCTACCCTCTGTGATGTAATTGATGATCAGTTAGAGCAGCTACCAGAGGATCAGTTAGCTCTTCTAGCCAGAAACTTTTCCCACACATACAAGAGGATGAGAGATCGAAAGAGGAGTGGTCCGATAATTTGCTTCAAGTGTGGTGGCCCCAACCATATTCGGGCGAATTGCCCCAAGCTGGGGAAGGGAAAGGGCGACTACGGCGGTGTGAGCAAGAACGACTACATCGACAAGAACCGCAACAAGAAGCCCCCGGCTCATGCTCAAGGCAAGAAGAAGTTCCGCGACCTTGGCAAAGCCAAGAAGCTCTTCCACCGCGTCCTCACCGCTTTCGATGACCTCGACCTCAGTGAGGTGGAGGGATGGAGCGACGACGACGGGACGGGTGATCAAGAACCCAAGGATGGCGACGACTTCTCTGGCATGTGCTTCATGGCCCTTGAGGGCAAAGTGAGCGACAGCGAGCTTTACTCCAACTCCGATGAGGTTTACCCCTCCTATGACCAGCTTAATGATGCTTTTTCTTAAGCTAGGGAAATTCCATGCTAGATCTAGAGCTAGGTGTAGCGAGTTGGAGAAGGAAGTAGATAGATTGTCATGGGAGCTTACTTCACTTATATCTGCTCCCTCCCGTGACGAATGTGATACATGCTGTGCCTTGTTGATGACATGGAGAAATTAAGGACCTCTCATGATAGTTTATCTTCTGAGCTTGACATGCTTAAGGTGGAGAATGTTATTCTTTTGGCTAAACTAGAGATGAGTAGGATTGTTACTCCTTCATCTACTGTTGTTGAGACTACATCTTGCACCTCATGTGAGGATAAGGACAATGCATTTAGAGGTCTTTATACCATGCTCCTTGATCTGCCCGAATCTTGTGAAAACTGCAATAATTTGAAATTGAACTTAAAAAGGGCAGATCATAAAATTGATGAGTTGCATGCTTCATTACTTGAGCCTATTGTCTCTTGCACCAATTATCCAAAATTAACCCGTGAGCTTGAGTCTGTTTCTAAGCAATTCCAAGAAATGGTTGATCATAACAACAAATTGGCTCAGTACGCGACTAAGGACCCTGTTAGTTCACCATGCATTAGTTGTGAAAAACTAAAACTTGAACTCGTTGCTTTGAATGAAAATATGTGAAGCTAACTAAGGATCTTCTAGAGAAGTCATCAACTGATTGCGATGTGATTGCCTCGGTGGGGGAGAAGCCCAAAGGAGTAGAGAAGCTTAGGCACGATGACCAAACAGCTAGTGGTAGGGTTGTCCCTTCTAGTCCTTGCAAAGACCTCAATGTTGAGGCGGCTGTGCGTGCACATGCCATTTCTTCTTCTGCTTTTGGTTCTTCCTCTTCTCCTGCTACTGTGTCTTCTTCCCCCTACTCTTCTTGCACCTCTTTCTTTCAGGAGTGTCAGTACCTTATGAACACTCTCGAGAGGTTTGTAGGAGGCAAGAAGAAGCTAAATCTTATTCTAGACCAATCTAAGATTTGCAAATTCAATCAAGGTCTAGGATATGATTTTCTTGAGGATGTTAGGAAGCATCCACTTGCCGTGCTCAGACCCATAGCCGCAGGTGTGATCAAGGTCAAGCCCAGAACTGAGAAAGTTCAATTGAAGTCAACGGGCTTTGTCCAAGGGATTTCTGACAGCAAGGTGATTCCACCTATTGCTTCGGCCTCTCAGAAGGCGAAGCCTCATAGTGCTACTTCTACCTCTCAGAAGGTGAAGTATCATTGCACCTTCTGTCAGAAGGATGGACACTTGGTCGAGCGATGCTTCAGGCACGCCAAGATTGCGCGGAGAAATCATGTTCACGATCTTAGGGGTATTCAGGGTTAGCCCCAGACCTTGAGTGCACCTAAGACCAACACGAGGTCTAGAGTTGATCACTCTGAGGGTTTTAGCCAGTATCGAGAACTTGGTTTTTCCGGTGTTTCTGATTTTCGTCCTCGATTTGCCTCTGCTTGTGATATCTGCCGTCCTAAGGGTAGATGTCATTTCTGCCATCGAGATAGCTACCTGCGGCGTGATCAACATATTGCTGGTGTCTTGACTTGCTCCTCCGTAGCAGTCAAGCCCAACAACAGCTTCAGGTCTGTACATAGACCTTCTGGCTTGTTGAGCGACAGAGAGCGTAGGGTAGCTAGAGGTCAGTCGTGTGTGGCTACTTCTTCTACTCGACGTGTTACTCAGTATTGGGTGCCAAAATCACTCTTGATTTATCCCAGTACTGAGACTTTACTCTCTTGTTGACTCAGGTTCGCCGGGCAGGGAAAAGAGAGGTATGGCTCGTTGACTCCGGGTGTTCTCGACACATGACCGGAGACTCTCATTGGTTCTCTTCCCTAGCTCGTGCTCCAGGTGATGAGACGATCACCTTCGGAGACGCTTCGTCTGGGCGCATCATCGCCAAAGGTACAGTGCACGTTAATGAGTCTTTTATTTTGAAAGATGTTGCCTTGGTTAGTATGCTGCAGTATAATTTGCTTTCTGTTTCTCAGCTTACCGATGATGGTTTTGAGGTGAGCTTTAAGAAAAACGCTTGTAAAATCCTTGATTCTTGGGTAGTCTGGTTTGCGGGATTTCTCGTTATGGGAGGATCTTTCGTGCTGATTTTTCTAAGTCTTCTGGTGATCCTCTCCGGTGTTTAGTTGCTTCTGAGTCCCGTGACCTTACTTTCTGGCATAGGAGACTTGGTCATATTGGATTTGATCATTTGACCGAGTTAGCGGCCACGATCTCATTCGTGGTCTACCGAAACTCAAGATGGTCAAAGATATTGTTTGCGCTCCTTGCCGGCACGGCAAGATGGTTGCCGCTTCTCACCCTTCGGTCATAGTGACTATGACCGATGCACCAGGACAGCTGCTCCACATGGACACAGTTGGACCAGCTCGAGTGCAGTCAGCAGGAGGGAAGTGGTATGTTCTTGTCGTGGTCGATGACTTCTCGAGGTACTCTTGGGTGTTTTTCTTAGCCTCGAAGGATGAGACGTTTACACTGGGTTTGTTTAGTAGGCTTTCTGTTGAGCTCCTAGGTGCCTTACGAGCGATCCGCAGTGACAATGGCACGGAGTTCAAGAATTCCTACTTTGAGAGGTTTTGCGATGAGACAGGTGTAGAGCACCAGTTCTCTTCTCCGCACGTCCCACAGCAGAATGGCGTCGTGGAGAGGAAGAACCGTACCTTGGTTGAGATGGCCAGGACGATACTTGATGAGTATTCTACACCTAGGAAGTTTTGGGTTGAGGCAATAGCGACTGCGTTCCATGTTTCGAACAGAGTTTTTCTTCGGGCACACTTGCATCGCACTTCTTATGAGCTGAGATATGGGCGAAAGCCTAGTGTCTCTCATTTTCGTGTGTTTGGTTGCAAGTCTTTCATTTTTGAAGTCTGGGAACCTAGATAAGTTTGAGTCACGCTCTTGTGATGGTATCTTTCTAGGCTACTCGACTTCTTCGCGGGCGTATAGGGTTGGAACTGCGAGTCTAGTAAGTTGGTAGAGACCTGTGAGGTGACCTTCGACGAGGCCAGTTCGGGGACTAGGCCCGATATCTTAGGTTCATTAGAGCAGTTCGAGCCCATCTTTGTGGACGATGAGGAGGATGGAGATGAGGGTTGTCTACCCGATCCAGTTCCTCATCCTCCTCTTGAGGTGCCTTCTTCCACTGCACCTCCAGGTGATCAGCCCATTTCTTTTGCTTTCTCTGGAGCTAGTGGCTCTGTTCCTACCTCATCAGCTCATGAGGTAGAGGTCACTTCTTCATCTCATCCAGGACCTCCCCGATATATCCAAAAAGACCATCCTTCAGAGCAGATGATCGGAGACCTTTTTGAGTGTGTCACTCGCTCAAAATCTGGCATGTCTCACTTCTGTCTCCACTCTGCCTTCATTGCTTCTTTTGAGCCCAACGATGTTAGTCATGCTCTTACTGATAAGTCTTGGGTCAATGCCATGCATGAGGAGTTAGAGAATTTTGAGAGAAACAAGGTCTGGTCGCTTGTTGAACCCCCTAGAGGTCACAATGTCATAGGTACTAAGTGGGTGTTCAAAAACAAGCAGAGTGAGGATGGGGTTGTCATTCGAAACAAGGCTAGGTTAGTAGCTCAGGATTTCTCCAAGGTTGAGGGTCTAGATTTTGAGGAGACCTTTGCCCCTGTAGCTATGCTAGAGGCCATTAGGATTCTGCTTGCATTTGTGGCGTCTAAGGGCTTCAAGCTTTACTAGATGGATGTCAAGAGTGCCTTCCTCAATGGGTTTATTGAGGAAGAGGTCTATGTCAGACAGCCTCCAGGTTTCGAGATCCCCAAATACCCAAACCATGTCTATAAGCTTTCCAAAGCCTTGTATGGACTTAAGCAAGCCCCTAGAGCTTGGTATGAGGGGCTTAAGTCCTATTTGTTGAGTCATGGGTTTGAGATGGGTAAGGTTGATAAGACCTTGTTCATTCGTAGGCATGGCAATGACCTTCTACTTGTCCAGATTTATGTGGATGACATCATCTTTGGCGGCTCCTCCTATGCTCTTGTCTCCCAGTTCTCCGATGTTATGAGCTCAGAATTTGAGATGAGCATGATGGGCGAGTTGAGCTTCTTTCTTGGCTTTCAGATCAAGCAGTCTCAGGAGGGTACCTTCTTGCATCAGGGCAAGTACACTCGAGACCTCCTGAGGCACTTTGATATGAGTGGTGGTAAGCCAGTGTCCACTCCTATGGCTTCATCAACTTCACTCGACCCAGATGAGGATGGCGAGCCAGTTGTACCTCACTGCCTCGAGACCGGACATACACTTCACCGTGTGTCTGTGTGCTCGATTTCAGGCTTCTCCTCACGTATCTCACCGCTAGGCGATGAAACGCATCCTTCGGTACCTTCGAGCTATCATTAACTATGTTATCAGGTACTCTTCCTCATCCTGTCTTTCTCTTAGAGCCTACTCGGATGTAGACTTTGCTGGCTGTAGGATAGATAGGAAGAGCACTTCTGGCACCTACCAATTCATTGGCACTTCTCTTGTTTCTTGGTCTTCTAGGAAGCAGTCCGGAGTTGCACAGTCCACCGCAGAGCCGAGTATGTAGCTGCTGCCAGTTGCTGCAGCCAAGTGCATTGGATGGCCTCGACTCTGTGAGATTTTGGGTTAGCTATAGATGGTGGCAGCGATGCTGCTGAACGCGCCCTACTCATAGAGGGGGCAGCAGCTCGAAAAACAGGAGGTGGGCCTGTCTTGGCTTGCCCAGGCGTCGATCTCGTTATAGACGTACTTCCAAAGTTGCCTCCTTGTCCTTTGTTGCCTACCCTGCAATTCCTTTTCTGCCAAACAAGCAAGCTGGAACAATCTATTGATATCGTTATACTCTTTGTAATCAATTATGTCCTGAATTTCACGCCTTAAGCCCCCATAAAAACGAGCCATCTTATCCTCCACATCTTCTACAACATTACAACGCAACATGCCTATGTGTAGTTCTTGATAATATTCCTCGATAGATTTATTACCTTGTGTAGGACCGAAATGGCGACAGAGGGGGGGTGAATGTCGATCTCTAAAAATCGCCCCCAACAAATATCTTCTTCTCCAATAGCTATGGGAGCTATGAAGGTAGAAGACAAGTACTTACAGGAAGAACAACAGCAGAGAAAACCAATCCAGAAAGAAGCAGCCAAGAAAAATAAATTCAGAGCAAGTCTGACTGCAAGCGGTAGTACCGCTGATCCGAGCGGTAGTACCTCTTGCCGGAGACGTTCGGACCGTCCGAACGTTTTCATCGCCAATCGGACTGGTCCGAACAGGAGCGGTAGTACCGCTGGTCCGAGCGGTAGTACCTTTGAGCGGTAGTACCTCTCCAGGAGCGGTAGTACCTCTCGAGAAAAACAGCAAACAGGATTTTCTGAAAAAAGAGAGATTTGCAATGATTCTTGGATTCTTGGCTTGGGAAACTTTGAGGATAGCTAGGGAATACTCCCAGAAGACTAAGCCAAGAACCAATTTCAAGAAACCCACTCCAAGAATCAAGAATTTCAGATTTGGGTAAAAATCTGAAATCTTGCAAGAACCGAGCCAAAAACCAAATAACTCCCCAACCGTTGATCCTTTGGATATGAAATTTTGAGGGAAGCTAATTAATAGCCTCTGGACTCTTCATACCAAATTTCAAGCCATCTTAACAAGGGAATCAAAAACTGGACCAAAACCTAGAAACGAAGAACATGAACAGAGCAAGCCAAAAATGAAATCTGAGAATTAAACAAGTTTGCTCTTGGGATTAAATAGCCAAATGGCTTTTGAGCATCACCCATATCATAGCAACCCATTTTGGCACTCTCCAGCAAGCAAGAACTCAAAACCACGAAAATCAAGAAATCTTGCAAAGAGGAAAATGAAGAACAGAAGCTACGAACAGGGAAAACCAAACTTCAGATTTCATTCATTGAATCACAAGGAATACAGAGGAGTCCCGATACGCATGGACATTAGGACATAGATGATTACAAGACTCTCCACTCAATCCGTCTCCTCTCAATCCTCAAGAACACCAAGAATCACACATCTTCTTGGGAGGAAGAACACACAGAGAGGAGCTCACATAGAAACCATCGATGAAGCTACAGAGGGAGCACTTCTCTGCCTCCACCAACTCACACCAACTAAAGAGCTAAAGGAAACAACCTTCCTAAAGCCTCTTTTGACTAGTGTAACCCTAATTTCCTACAAGTGCTCAAGTGGGCATGCAGCCCCTCCTCTCCTTTTATAGCACTTGGCTAACGGGTCTCCGCCCCGTTACGCCCGCTACGTCCAACGGACCCCGCTCCCGCTCGTGCAGCCTTGCGAATTTCCCGATTCGCCCCTCCTGCACCTTCCGAGAAGCTTCCGCGCTCCTTGCCTCGCACGCCTCGCAACCACCTCGAGTCCACGTCGTCTTCGACACATCCCGACCGTTCTGACCTCAGCGCCACCTGCGCCTAGTCCGGTCCACCGTGTCTCGCCACGACTCCAACTCGATGTCCTGCAGTCACACAGACAAGAAAGCATGTCAAATAGCACCGCTCGACACATGAAAGCGTAAATACCATCACACTTACCACAGACGAAGTCCAAACCTGTCGAATCATCTGAATATGCATCCTAATCCCATACGACCAAGTTTGACCAAAGTCCGACCGAGCCCGATTGCGCCACGCAACGACTCGACTCCCGAACCACTCAAACCAAACTCGACTGACCTAAACCCTTGTCAATTACTCATCACTCTCATGGAGTCACGACCACATGGTCTCTCAATCTCCCCCTTGATGAGTATATTGACAAACCCAGAAAAAGCATTAAGTTGAGTTTGAGTTTGAAGAATCCAACATGGTCCAAAGAAGGGAATGAAGCTAATGACCATGTCGACAGAAGGAACACTAGAGCAACAAGAAAGAGCAAATTGATCTCCAAAGCTCTAAACTGTTCCCAACAGACTTTTTCTTCTCTATTCTCCCCCTTTTGGCAATAAACACATCAAGATGCAATAGAGAGAATATGACATAATGGAAGAATATGGCTGAAGTTTGTTTATTTAAGCATTTAGAGCCATGAGAATTATCCATAATGACCATAATGTAATACACCAAGCCATAACTCAATAAAACGCTATCTAGATCATGACAACATATATGTAAGCCAGCTAGAGCACATAGACGACAATCTAAAATGTAATGCATTTTAGTGAGCAAGTCAAGTCATCAATGAGCAAAGTCTAACTAGAGATATCCAAGGATGATGCAGGCCATGTCAATAAGCTAAGCGGAACAAGGAAGCTAACATTGAGTCCAAATAGAGTGCTATAAGCTCAAGATTGAGACTTTGGTTAAAGTACTTGGTTTCTTTTTGAAGCTTAAGCAAATGGAGCACAAATGACATATTTTCTCTTGAAATTCATGGTTGTTGCCAACCAGATTTTTGTTTTATCATGTGCTAGATCTCAAGCCTTATGCGACTACTCCAAGCAAGCAGCTTAAGAAGATAGTCTAGGTCATCCAAAACTTCCCCTAAGTTCATGCCAAGTGCAATGGCAAGCCGTCTCATAGGAAAGAATTGGTGAAATCAGTTTTTTCGCACAAAAGAGATCTTTTTGCTTTTTAACATTTTGTACTAACTCATATATCATCAAGAACTAATATAGCTCAACCTAAGGCTCAATAGAGATTCAACGCTCAACTAAGCCTATTTGACATGGCATGAATCATAAAAGGATAGCTCAAGAAAGACTAAACTCAAGTGCTAGCATGACAAGTTTTTAATTTAAGTTGATCAATTTTAATTCACTTATCATGGCAAAAGCTAGTTTACACATATGGAGTCATGATTAATCTAGCAAATAGAGCACAAGTCATGGCAAGGTGTAAAGCATTGTAAACATGTCAAAACGGGATAATAAACAGGGCTCAATGTAGTTATATTACAATGCTAAATGCTGAAAATGCATAAAATCCAACTCCCCCTCAACATATGATGCAGCTTTAAGTTCAAGTGGAGTTAAGTCAAGATTAAGCTCCAGAAGCTCCCAAATACACTCCCCCTGAACCAAGGCGATAAAATCGAGAAGCTGGCAAAGAAAACCAAACAGGCAGTCCTTAAAGCATAGAAAAGATATAGAAGCAACTATGGCTTAAACTGACTCTTATCTACCCCAAATGACTCCAGGACTAACAGTTGATCGTCGAACACACACTAGAGAGCAACACGTACCCTGTCTACCCGAGGGTGGCCCAACCCTCGCTAGAACCTACAAGAAGTGAGTGAGCTCAACCTAGTGAGATAAGATATAGCTAATCCTGGAAGCACAAGATAAGAGTAAGAAGTCTAAGCAACTCAACACAAGAAACACTCTAACCTATGCTAGAAGGACTTAACCCAATGCACCCGCAAATGCAATGCAACAGAAATGAGACAGAAGCATAATTAATATAATAAAGCAGCAAAGCCCAAGCTCCCCTCACTATAGTCCTTAAGGACAAACCACCCCAAGCTCTCCCCGCAGAGCTGAAAACCTCGAACTATCCAAGGCTTGGTGAAGATGTCAGCCAGCTGGTGGTCACTCTCCACGAACTGGAGCACTATGTCACCCTTCTCTACATGGTCTCTAAGGAAGTGAAAGCGAATATCAATATGCTTGGTCCGAGAGTGCTGCACTGGGTTCTTAGCAATGTTAATCGCAGAAGTGTTATCACAAAAGAGTGGAACACTGTCTATGACCAACCCAAAGTCCCGCAGGGTCGAAACCATCCAAGTACCTGGCTGCAGCAACTGGCAGCAGCAACGTACTCGGCCTCTGCAGTGGACTGTGCAACACCGGACTGCTTCCTCGAAGACCAGGAAACGAGAGAAGTGCCAATGAACTGGCAGGTGCCGGAAGTGCTCTTCCTATCTATCCTACAGCCAGCAAAGTCTGCATCCGAAAAGGCTCTCAAGGAAAGACAGGATGAGGAAGAGTACCAGATACCATAGTCAATGGTAGCTCGAAGGTACCGAAAGATGCGCTTCACCGCCTGGCGGTGAGATACGTGAGGAGAAGCCTGAAAACGAGCACACAGACACACGGAGAAATGTATGTCTGGTCTCGAGGCAGTGAGGTAAAGAAGGGAGTCGATCATACTTCTGAACTCTTTCTGATCAACTGGCTCGCCATCCTCATCTGGGTCAAGATAGGCTGTAGAAGCCATGGGAGTCGACACAGGCTTACCATCGCTCATGTCGAAGCGTCTCAGGAGGTCACGAGTGTACTTTCCTTGATGAAGAAATGTACCCTCCCGAGACTGCTTGATTTGGAAGCCAAGGAAGAAGGTCAACTCCCCCATCATACTCATCTCAAACTCGGTGCTCATGACATCCGAGAACTGTGAAACCAGAGTATGGGAAGAGCCGCCAAAGATAATGTCATCGACATAGATTTGGACGAGCAGAAAGTCAGTGCCATGCCGGCGGATGAACAAGGTCTTGTCAACTTTACCCATCTCAAAACCATGACTTAACAAGTAGGACTTAAGCCTCTCATACCAAGCTCTAGGGGCTTGCTTAAGTCCATACAAAGCTTTGGAAAGCTTGAAGACATGGTTTGGGTATTTGGGGTTTTCGAAACCAGGAGGCTGTCGGACGTAGACCTCTTCCTCAATAAAGCCATTGAGAAAGGCACTCTTGACGTCCATCTGGTAAAGCTTGAAACCTTTAGAAGCTGCAAAGGCAAGAAGGATTCTAATGGCTTCAAGTCGAGCTACAGGGGCAAAGGTCTCCTCGATATCTAGACCCTCAACCTGGGAGAACCCCTGAGCTACCAGTCTAGCCTTGTTCCGAATAACCACTCCATCCTCGCTCTGCTTGTTCTTGAACACCCACTTAGTCCCAATAATATTGTGACCTCGCGGGGGGCTCGACAAGCGACCAGACCTTGTTCCTTTCGAAGTTTTCTAGCTCCTCATGCATGGCATTGACCCAAGACTCATCAGATAAAGCATGAGAAACAGCTTTGGGCTCAAAGGAGGCAATGAAAGCAGAATGGAGACAGAATTGAGATAAGCCACGATTTTGAGCGGGTAACAGCGCCGAAAAGGTCTCCAATGATTTGCTCTGAAGGATGAGCTTTCTGGATATGTCTAGGAGGTCCAGGATGAGATGAAGAAGTGGCCTCTACCTCGTGAGCTGACGAGGTAGGAACAGAGCCACTAGCTCCAGAAGAAGCAGAAGGCATGGGCTGATCACCTCGAGGTGCGGTGGAAGACGGCACCTCAAGGGGTGGATGAGGGACTGGATCAGGTAGACAACCTCATCTCCATCATCCTCATCATCCACAAATGGTCTCGGACTGCTCTAAAGAACCTGAGATATCGGCCTAGTCCCCGGACTGGCCTCGTCAAAGGTCACCTCACAGGTCTCTACCATTTTGCTAGACTCGCAGTTCCAGACCCTATAAGCCCGCGAAGAAGGCGAGTAACCTAGAAAGATCCATCACAAGAACGTGACTCGAACTTATCTAGGTTCCCGGACTTCAAATAAAGCACTTGCAACCAAACACGAAAATGAGAGACGCTGGGCTTTCGCCCGTATCTCAACTCATAAGAAGTGCGGTGCAAGTGTGCCCGAAGAAAAACTCGATTTGAGACATGGCACGCGGTGCTATAGCCTCAGCCCAAAACTTCCGCGGTGTAGAGTACTCATCAAGCATCGTCCTGGCCATCTCGACCAAGGTACGGTTCTTCCTCTCCACAACGCCATTTTGCTGTGGGACGTGCGGAGAAGAGAACTGGTGCTCTACACCTGTCTCACCACAGAAACTCTCAAAGTAGGAATTCTTGAACTCCGTGCCATTGTCACTGCGGATCGCTCGTAAGGCACCTGGGAGCTCAACAGAAAGCCTACTGAAAAGACCTCGGAAATGTGAAAACGTCTCATCCTTCGAGGCTAAGAAAAACACCCAAGAATACCTCGAGAAGTCATCGACCACACAAGAACATACCACTTCCCTCCTGCTGACTGCACTCGAGCTGGTCCAACTGTGTCCATGTGGAGCAGCTGTCCCGGTGCATCGGTCATAGTAACTGTGACCGGAGGGTGAGAAGCGGCAACCATCTTGCCGTGCCGGCATGGAGCACAAACAAGATCTTTGACCATCTTGAGTTTCGGCAGACCACGAATGAGATCGTGGCCGCTAACTCGGGTCAAATGGTCAAATCCATATGACCAAGTCTCCTATGCCAGAAAGAGGTCGCGGGACTCAGAAGCAACTAAACACCTGAGAGGATCACCAGAAGACTCAGAAAAATCAGCACGAAAGATCCTCCCATAACGAGAAATCCCGCAAACCAGACTACCCGAAGAATCAAGAATTTTGCAAGTTTTTCTTAAAGCTCACCTCGAAACCGTCATCGGTAAGCTGAGAAACTGAAAGCAAATTGTACTGCAGCTTACTAACCAAGGCACATCTTTCAAATGAAAGAATCATTAATGCGCACAGTACCTTTGGCGATGACGCGCCCAGATGAAGCATCTCCGAAGGTGATCGTCTCATCACCTGGAGCACGGGCAAGGGAAGAAAACCAACGGGAGTCTCCGGTCATGTGTCGAGAACACCGGAGTCTACAAGCCAAACCTTTCCCTTCCCTGCCCGGCGAACCTGAGTCAAACAGAGAGTAAAGTCTCAGTACTGGGGTAAATCAAGAGTGATTTTGGCACCCAATACTGAAACACGTCGAGCAGATGAAGTAGTCAAGCACGACTGACCTCTATCTACCCTACGCTCTCCGTGACTCAAGAAGCAGAAGGTCTGTGAGCAGACCTGAAGCTGTTGCGGGGTCCGACTGCTACGGGAGAGCGAGTCGGAACACCGGCAACACGCTGATCACGCCGCGGGTAACTGTCTCGACGGGGAAACGAGATGTACCCTCAGGACGGCGGAAGTCACGACCAGGAGCAGCATGAGGACGAAAAACAGAAGACTCAGAAAAACCAAGTCCTCGATGCTGCCCAAACCCATCAAAGCAAACCTAGACCTCGTGCTGGTCTAGGTGCACTCAGGATCTGGGGCTGACCCTGAATACGCCTAAGACTCAACACGGTCTCTACGCGCGATCTTGGCGCGCCTGAAGCATCTCGATCAAGTGTCCATCCTTCTGACAGAAGGTGCAGTGATACTTCACCTTCTGAGAGGTAGAAGTAGCACGGAGGCTTCGCCTTCTGAGAGGCCGAAGCAGCAGGTGGAATCACCTTGCTGTCAGAATCCCTGGACAAGCCCGCTGATTAATTGGACTCTCGATCTGGGCTCGACTCGATCACACCTCTATGGGTCTGAGAATAGCAGGTGGATGCTTCCTCATATCCTCATAAAATCATATCCTAGACCTGATTGAACTTAAATCTTGGATTGGTCTAGAATAAGATTAAGCTTCTTCTTGCCGCCTACAAATCTCTCGAGAGTGTTCATAAGGTACTGACACTCCCGAAAGAGAGAGGTGCAAGAAGAGCAGGGAAGAGGGAACAGCAGGAGGTAAGGGAGCAGATGAAGAACCAACAGCAGAGGAAGAATGGCTTGTGCACGCACAGCCGACTCTGAGGACAGTCCTACTGCTAGGTTGGTTCACGTCGCTAGCGTCTCACCTTACCCTGGGGCTTCTCCCCCTCTCAGCAATCACATCACAAGATTGTGGCTTCTCTAGTAAGTCCTTAGTTAGCTTCACACATTTCTTCCAATGCAATCAAGTCATTTTAGTTTATCACAATTGCATGGTGAGCTAACAGGGTCCTTAGAAGCATACTGAGCCATTTTCTTATGTGTCAATCATTTCTTGAAACTGTTTGGACAGATTCAAGTTCAGCAGTTAACTTAGGACAGTTCAAGCATGAATCAATGGCTCAAGTAAAAGCATCAACTCAGCAATTTTGATCTGCCCGTTTTAGGTTCATCTTCAAATTATTGCAATTTTCACAAGACTCGGGCAGATCAAGGAGCATGGCATAAGGTCCTCTAGCAGCAATGTCCTTATCCTCACATGAGGTGGGAGAAGTAGTCTCATCAGTAGTAAGTAGGCAGCCATCCTACTCAACTCTAACTCAGCAAGCAGACTAACATTCTCCACCTTAACAATATCAAGCTCGGAGGACACACTATCATGCGAGGTCCTTAATTTCTCCATATCACCCAGCAAAGCAGAGCATGTATCACAGTCGTCACGGGAGGGAGCAGATGTAAGAGAAGTAAGCTCCCGTGACAGTCTATCTACTTCCTTCTCTAACTCGGTACACCTAGCCTAGCTCTAGCATGAAAACCTCCTAGCTTAAGAAAAGCATGATTAGCTGGTCATAGGGGGACATACCTCGTCCGAGTCGGAGTACAGCTCGCTGTCGCTGAGTTCGCCCTCGAGGGCCATGAAGCACATGCCGGAGAAGTCGTCGCCGCCATCCTTGGGCTCTTGGTCACCCGTCCCGTCGTCGTCGCTCCATCCCTCCACCTCGCTGAGGTCGAGGTCGTCGAAGGCGGTGAGGACGCGGTGGAAGAGCTTCTTGGCCTTCCCGAAGTTGCGGAACTTCTTCTTTCCCGGGCAGTGCTGAGGCTTCTTGTTGCGGTTCTTGTCGGTGTAGTCGTTCTTGCCCGAACCGCCGTAGTCCTTGCCCTTCCCAGCTTGGGGCAGTTTGCCGAATGTGGTTGGGGCCACCACACTCGAAGCAAATCACGGGTCCTCCTCTCTTTCTGTCTCTCCTACCCTTGTAGCATGGGAAAACTTCGGCTAGGAGGGCCAGCTGATCATCCGCAAGCTGCTCTAACTGATCATCAGTTATGTCACAGAGAGCAGCAAGGGAGAAACCGCAAGAAGAATCAGAAGAGACCAGAAGCGAACTGGGATCGGTGACCAAAGCCATCGACTGTGACTTCGACCTACGAGAGACAACGTCAATCTCGTGAGTCTTGAGGCGCGAGTACAGCGCGTCAAGAGTCAGGTCGAGAGGTCTGTCGTGTCTTTGATGGTGGTCACTTTCATCTCCCACACGCGCAGATCGAGTGCCGCGAGCATCTGACGAGCGTTGTCCGAGTCGGGGTATGTGAGACCGACCGCTCGGAGGTTGCTCAAGATTTTGTGAAATCGCGAAAACACTCGTCCAGGGACTCACCAGCAAGCATCTCGAATTTGTTGTATTCGCGCTTGAACTGGTCCTGTCGAACCGTCTTGATCTGGGTGGTGCCCTCATGGTATGCGTCGAGGGTCACCCAGATATCGTAGGCGGACGACAGGTGAGAGATGCGATCAATCGCTACGACTCAAGCCCTGGATATGATGTTCCTTGCCTTCATTTGCCTCAACATCGCATGTTCCCTTGATGTTCTCATCGGCAGGAACAACAATCGACCTTGACCTTCCCCAGATGGCATACCCCTGAGCCTGGATGTATGTCTCCATTCGGCTCTTCCAGAAGGGGTAATCGATGCCATCGAAAACGGGCGGCTTGGTCGAGTACTTGTCCGTCGCCATGGCTCTTGAGACCGGTTAAGATCTATGAATTAGAGCTAACCGGCTCTGATACCAATTGTAGGACCGAAATGGCGACAGAGGGGGGGTGAATGTCGATCTCTAAAAATTGCCCCCAACAAATATCTTCTTCTCCAATAGCTATGGGAGCTATGAAGGTAGAAGACAAGTACTTACAGGAAGAACAACAGCAGAGAAAACCAAATCCAGAAAGAAGCAGCCAAGAAAAATAAATTCAGAGCAAGTCTGACTACAAGCGGTAGTACCGCTGATCCGAGCGGTAGTACCTCTTGCCGGAGACGTTCGGACCGTCCGAACGTTTTATCGCCAATCGGACTGGTCCGAACAGGAGCGGTAGTACGCGCTGGTCCGAGCGGTAGTACCTTTGAGCGGTAGTACCTCCCCAGGAGCGGTAGTACCTCTCGAGAAAAACAACAAACATGATTTTCTGAAAAAAAGAGAGATTTGCAATGATTCTTGGATTCTTGGCTTGGGAAACTTTGAGGATAGCTAGGGAATACTCCCAGAAGACTAAGCCAAAAACCAATTTCAAGAAACCCACTCCAAGAATCAAGAATTTCAGATTTGGGTAAAAATCTGAAATCTTGCAAGAACCGAGCCAAAAACCAAATAACTCCCCAACCGTTGATCCTTTGGCTATGAAATTTTGAGGGAAGCTAATTAATAGCCTCTGGACTCTTCATACCAAATTTCAAGCCATCTTAACAAGGGAATCAAAAACTGGACCAAAACCTAGAAACGAAGAACATGAACAGAGCAAGCCAAAATGAAATCTGAGAATTAAACAAAGTTTGCTCTTGGGATTAAATAGCCAAATGGCTTTTGAGCATCACCCATGTCAAAGCAACCCATTTTGGCACTCTCCAGCAAGCAAGAACTCAAAACCACGAAAATCAAGAAATCTTGCAAAGAGGAAAATGAAGAACAGAAGCTACGAACAGGGAAAACCAAACTTCAAATTTCATTCATTGAATCACAAGGATACAGAGGAGTCCCGATACGCATGGACATTAGGACATAGATGATTACAAGACTCTCCACTCAATCCGTCTCCTCTCAATCCTCAAGAACAAAGAATCACACATCTTCTTGGGAGGAAGAACACACAGAGAGGAGCTCACATAGAAACCATCGATGAAGCTACAGAGGGAGCACTTCTCTGCCTCCACCAACTCACACCAACTAAAGAGCTACAGGAAACAACCTTCCTAAAGCCTCTTTTGACTAGTGTAACCCTAATTTCCTACAAGTGCTCAAGTGGGCATGCAGCCCCTCCTCTCCTTTTATAGCACTTGGCTAACGGGTCTCCGCCCCGTTACGCCCGCTACGTCCAACGGAGCCCGCTCCCGCTCGTGCAGCCTTGCGAATTTCCCGATTCGCCCCTCCTGCACCTTTTGAGAAGCTTCCGCGCTCCTTGCCTCGCACGCCTCGCAACCACCTCGAGTCCACGTCGTCTTCGACACATCCCGATCGTTCTGACCTCAGCGCCACCTGCGCCTAGTCCGGTCCACCGTGTCTTGCCACGACTCCAACTCGACGTCCTGCAGTCACACAGACAAGAAAACACGTCAAATAGCACCGCTCGACACATGAAAGCGTAAATACCATCACACTTACCACAGACGAAGTCCAAACCTGTCGAATCATCTGAATATGCATCCTAATCCCATACGACCAAGTTTGACCAAAGTCCGACCGAGCCCGATTGCGCCATGCAACGACTCGACTCCGAACCACTCAAACCAAACTCGACCCTAAACCCTTGTCAATTACTCATCACTCTCATGGAGTCACGACCACATGGTCTCTCTCCTTGGTCTAAGCGCTGCAATTTCTTATGCATTTCATGTTTAAAAGCAAGAGGAACAAATCTAGCACGCATAGCTACCTTCAATCTATCCCATGTATCAGGTGCTAAACCAGAATTAACTACATGAGTCCATCAAATGATAGCAAGATCTTTAAATTCAGTAGTAGTTTGTCTGACTCTATGCACATCAGGAAATAGATGGCCATTAAATTTTTGTTCAACTGTCATCTCCCAATCTAGATAAGTTTCAGCATGATAAACACCGACAAAAGATGGTATGGTAAACTTGACTTTAGCAAATGGGTCATCATTAGCACGAGCATTGTAGTGCTGAAAATTATTACCTCCCATACCGTGACGGTTTTGATGTAGGCGGTGCCGTTGGCGTGCATCTTGGGCAGCAAAAATAGCGCCGGCGTCGCGGTTTTGTCTCTCAGTATCATCTCCCTCCTCAAGATCTTGGCCTGCATTGTGATCATACTCGCATCCATTGTTTGGCGGACGATTCACCATTCTTTCAAAGCGTGCAGTGAGTGCTGCAAGACTCTCATTGATGGAATGTTGCAATGTGTCCAGCTTCCTATCGATGCGTTGTTCATCCAAAAGCATCATGAGCTCTCTCTTTAAAACACACTCTTGATCATCAGACGACCCACCTGTCATGGTTAGTAGAAAACAAAAGACAACACAAACGTATTATCCCTATCAACTACTAGGTGGTGAATGGTGGAATCACACATTCTCAACCGTCTTAGCATACCCTTACAAGTGTTCTTACCAATGCAGGTGGTACAACCGGTGGCTGGTTCGTGACACCATGTCGAGCGTGGGTACGTTTGCAAGAGGGAACCTGTTCTGATCAAGAGTATGTTGTTGGACCGAAATGACGACAGAGGGGGGTTAATGTTGCTTTCTAAAATTAAATTCGCCCCTCAAGTATCCACATTTATGCTTCTTCTCCAATAGCTATGGAAGCTATGAAGAAAAGAAGAAAGGCACTACTGGAAGTCACAACAACAAGGCTAAACTAGATCCTGAAAGAAACAGTCAAGAAAAATAAATTCAGAGTAAGTCTGACTGCAAGCGGTAGTACCTCTGGGACGAGCGGTAGTACCTCTGAGCTGAGCGGTAGTACCTCTCGAGGAGCGATAGTACCTCTCGAGAAAAACAGCAACAGGAATTTCAGAAATCTGAGAAAATCGCAAAGATTCTTGGATTCTTGGCTTGAGAAACTTTGAGGATAGCTAGGGAACACTCCCAGAAGAATAAGCCAAGAACCAATTTCGAGAAACCACTCCAAGAAACAAGAATTTCAGATTTTAGGTAAAAACCTGAAATATTGCATGAACCGAGCCAAAAACCAAATTACTCCTCAACCTTTGATCTTTTGGCCATGAAATTTTGAGGATAGCTACTCAATAGCCTCTGGACTCTCCATGCCAAATTTCAAGCCGTCTCGCGAAGGGAATCAAGATTTGCATTAAACCCTAGAAGGAGGAAATGAAGAACAGAGAGGGCTCAAGAACTAAATCTGAAATCAAACTCGGTTTGCTCTTGGGATTAAATAGCCAAATGACTTTTGAGCATCCCCCATGTCATAGCAACCCATTTTGGCACTCCCCACACAACAACCAGAAATCACGAAACTCAAAATCAAGCCAAAAAGGAGAACGAAGGAAGAACAGAGAGCACGGGAGAAAATTTCAGATTTCCATTCATTGAAGCAAAAGGATTACAGAGGAGTCCCGATACGCATGGACATTAGAACAAGAGGAATGATTACAAGACTCTCAATCCATCCTTTCCCTCTCCATCCTCAAGATCACCAAGAGCTTCACATGCTTCTTGGGAGGAACACACAGAGAAGCTGCGAAGGAGACAAGCTCTCAACAGAACCCTGCCTCTTCTACCAACTAAAGCCCAAAGCAAAACTACCTCCTAAAGACTCTTTTGACCAAAGCAAACCCTAACTCTCTCCAAAGCCATGGGGAGGCATGCAGCCCCCTCCACCTATTTATAGCGCTTGGCTAACGGTTCTCCACCCCGTTACACCCGCTAAATCCAACGGAGCCCGCTCCTGCTTGTGCAGCCTTACGAATTTACCGATTCGCCCCTCGTGCACCTTCCGGGAAGCTTCCGCGCTCCTTGTCGTCCACGACTCACAACCACATCGAATTTCCGCCGTCTTCGACACATCCGACCGTTCTGATCTCGACACCTCATGTGTCTAGTCTGGTCACCTCGTGTCTCACCACGACTCCGCTTCGACATCCTGCAGTCATCACAAACAAGAAACACATCAAATAGCACCGCTCGATACATGAAAGTGTAAATAGCATAAGCACATCATACTTACTCATGACGAAGTCCAAACCTGTCGAATCATCGGAATATGCAACCTAATCCCATACGACTAAGTTTGACCAAGTCCGACCGAGCCCGTTGCACCATGCAACGACATGGTCCGACCACACAATCCAAGCTCGACTATCCTAAACCTTTGTCAATTACTCATCATTCACATGGAGTCACGACCACATGGTCTCTCATATGTGGAGCTTGGAAGGCACAATATGTAGCAATGGAGAACAATCAGTTAATTTCAGAAATTGGATAGAATTGAATTATATTTCGTATATAGCATTTAGCCTATGTTGCTAATCAACCAAGAATGGAAGAAGGCTAAAAACAAGTGTATGGCAATGTGTAGGAGTGGTAAATACAAGATAATTCAATCCAATGCAATCTGGAATTGAAGAACATAAGGATTGACCCAAAACTGAAACTGAAGATTTCTGTCCACTGGACAGCACATCGGTATTTTAGCCGTACCTTTTTGTCAGATGCCTCTTTTTCACTAATTCTTTTTTCTAGGTTTTTGATGGCTTTTTCTACAGATTTTTGTTTGGGGCCAACTTCCAAAACTCGACACAGAAATTCGCACAAAAATCACAACTGCTGAGTGTTGCAGATTAAAAATAGATAATTGGGTCAACTTTCACCACATATATCTCTTAAATGCCTTTCTGGAATGATGTGAAGTTATACAGATAGATGGATAAAGAATTTTTGAATCTAATGGCGATGGTCTCATGCAAAAATAATCTCGGAATCAAAAGTTATGGCATTTTTGGTGGCGGCTGCAGAGAAAGGAAAAATCAGCCGAATTGGAATTAGGGTTTGGGGTGGGGAATTTTTTTGTTTGGATTTTTAGTGGAACAAGATTTGACAATGCTAAGACGGACACAAATTCAATTTAGCAAACCAAACCTAACTCTTTTTGTGGGACAATTTTTTTCTGGACTATAGGAAATAAAAACCAATCTACTAACTAGGGATACAAGAATTACCTTACGGGCAACCGTTGCTCTGATACCAACTAATGTGACGATGGCCCGAGCTTTCGAAAGGTACTGATAAGTCGATTGTGGAGAACTCGATGTTGATGATCCAAAGGCTCTGACCAAAACAGATCGAACCCCTCGCAATCACTACACAACTGCTCCATTGGTTATCAACCGTGCCGAACACGGTTGACCTCGCCAAGAAGGCTATCTCCTGCAAGCGAATCGAGAACACAAGCAAGAGAGTTCAAGATGCAATCTGAAATTGTATTGCGAATAAAGATTAAGTTCACAAATTGGGGTTCCTCAACCGAACATGTGGCGAAACTGCTAAGCAAAATAATCTCTTAAGAAAAACCCGAGAAAACTAAAGGGGTGCGGCCTGCTTAACTAGGGGAGGGGGAAGCCACATTTATCTAATGAAAAGGGATATGGTACTATTCATGGTTACTGTTCGTGTGGATGTGGTATTGTTCATGTGAACAGTACCGGCCCAAATAGCTTAAGTTACAAGGCCCTCGGCCCACTTTGACTTGGACTGAAAAAGTGACGTGTCTTGTTTCGCAGTTTCTGATCTGCTCGGATGGAGTTTGGAGTGAGACTAGATCCATCTGAAAGTAGACTCCAAGAGCTTTTTCCAACAAGTACTCACGGGCCCCGAGAAGCCTTCTGGATCAAAAGTTATGGCCATTTGTAGTTGGCCTGCCAGGCTGAATCCGAATTGATCTGGAGGCCGAATTGGATTCCAAAACCTGTCCAACTTGAACCCTTGCTTCAATTGGTTCTAAAGTGATGTGGTGCTACAAATATATATTTTTTCATCATTAGGTAGCATCATATTCTCATTTAAATATGTTGAAGTTGAAGAAACGAATTCACCTTTAGTTTCTTGATATTGGCCGCTATGGATGTATGTGTTGGTGGCGTGGTCACATCACTCGTCCCACGAGAGACATCGCAGAAGTGGGGCACATACTCCCTTATTGTAAAGGACATCGTCTAGTACCTGGAAGGATCTGGCGCGGTGCTGTAGACGTCACTGCTCTAGGGGGTCGTCCGGTTCGGCTATGCCTTGCAAGAAACCATAAATAGGCTCTCGCCAGTCGCCCTGCTGGGCAATTTGATGGACGAGAGCCACATCACAGTTGTCCTGAGCAATTGCTGCCGCGGGCAAGACCTCATAAAATGCTCCATCAGGGAGGGGGAGCTACTGGCTTGTTCATTGTCCGCGCGAGGGATGGCCTTAACTGTGACTCCCAAGAAGTGGCGCTCCTTCTCTCTCACCGCCGCCAAGTACATGGCCAGCTCGGGGTCCTTGGCTTGGTAGGACTTGTCGACATGGCCCGCTACCAGACGAGAGTCTGTGTGAACAAGGACCCTTCGCGCGCCAAGAGCTTTAAGCTTTGCAAGGCCGAAGAGTAGCGCCTCGTACTCGCCATATTGTTGGTGGTCGAGAATCCAAAGCGCGCCAAGTACATCAGGCGATGACCCTCCGGTGTGGTGACCACTGCGCCGACCCTAGCGCCTAGGGCACCGTAAGCCCCATCGATGTTGAGCATCCATACCGGGTCCTCTGGTTGCTGCACTTGTTGAGCAGATGGAGTCCACTCCGTAAGGAAGTCTGTGAGGACTTGAGATTTGATTTCCGTTCACAAGGCGTACGTCAAGGAGAATGGTGCGAGCTCGGCAGCCCATTTGCCAATACGCCCTGTAGACTCCTTATTGTGCAGCATCTCCGCCAGGGAATGAGGATAGCACAGTGATGGGATGGGCAAGGAAATAATGCCGGAGCTTCTTCGAGGCCATGACCAGAGCGTAAGCCAGCTTCTCAAGCTCCGTATACCGCATCTTGGCACCTGGAGGGCTTCGGAGACGAAGTACATGGGCCGCTGAAGGGCATCCTCCTTGAGGACAAGGACGCGCTGATTGCTGTTGCTGTAGCATTAAGGTAAAGCCGGAGCCGAGCCTCTGGTGCCGGGGCGACCAAAGTGGGAAGGCTTGCAAGGTGCTTTTTGAGATCATCGAAAGCCCTTGCACAGTCGTCATCCCAATGGAACCCGTCATGGCCGCAGAGGGTCTTGAAGAATGGCAGGCCCCGCTCCCGCTGCCCTGGATAAGAAACGGCTCAGCGCGGCCATGCGGCCAGTAAGCCTCTAGACCTCCCTTGTCGTTTTGGGTGGCTCGATGGCGAGGATGGCGTTGACTTTGTTAGGGTTCGCCTGGATGCCGCGTCCGGATACGAGGAAGCTCAGGAGCTTGCCCGCTTGCACACTGAAGACACACTTGTCTGGATTGAGCTTGATGCCAGCTCTCTTGAGGTTGTCGAAGGTCTCTTGGAGATCCTGACCGTGGGAGGCGAGTCACCTGGTTTTTGACGATCACTTCGTCGACGTACACCTCCACGTTCCTCCTGAGTTGGGAAGCCAACGCCAATGCGACGAGGCGGGTAAATGTTGCCCCCCATTCTTTAGGCCGAAGGGCATCCTGATAATGCAGTACGTCCCTACCGGCGTGATGAAGCTGATCTTGTCCTCGTCATCCTTGGCCATGTAGACCTGGTGGTAGCCGGAGTATGCATCCAGAAAGCTCATGAGCTTGCACCCCGCCGTGGCATCCACCAGCTGATCTATGCGCGGCAAGGGGTAGTCATCCTTCGGGCATGCCTTGTTAAGGGCGGTGAATCGATGCACATACGCCAGGCGCCACTAGCCTTTTCACTAGTACCGAGTTGGCAAGCCAGTCCGGGTGTTGGACCTCGCAGATGACTCCGACCTAGAGAAGCTTCGCTACCTCCACCTTCAACCGCATGCTGCCGGTCCAAGGACATGCACCGCAGCCTCTGCTTGATCGGCTTAGC
>CM029659.1:16714649-16730974 GCA_017311315.1 Dendrocalamus latiflorus | reverse complement strand
CAAACAAACTTTCTGAAATTGAAACATTCAAAGACAAAGTAAGCATTTTTATTTGAAAAGAATCACATTCCTCAACCCAATGACATTGATTTCATTCTTGCCAACTAATACCCAGTGAAAACAATGCATGTCAAGCCTCAGTGTCAAATGTGAATGAAATATGTACCAAGCTGGGCATAATGAACATAATTCCACTGATATCACCATGCCCAATGCCCATCATGTGCTTGCAAAGTAGAATGCTGACTAATAGCCCGTCTCAACGAACTTAATAATATCTCTTCTGTGACTTCAGCACTTTCTTCGAGCTTGATGGCAGCAAGGTCCACCAGAAGACGATTTTGTTTTGCATACTACAATAGATGATAATACAATGTCATAATTTTTACTGTGGATGGTATATTTGTTAAGAACTCAATCTTAGCGGTGCAGGTAACAAATTAACTATAAATGACGAAACAAAAAATTCAATATGCAATGTATGAACTATAAGATCTCTCACTAAAATCTACTAACATAGCCGCCAGCACCTAGTAGGAAACAAACCCATTATACGCACAAAAAACGTGAGTTTCTAATATTTAAGTTACCATATGATTCCCAAATATGCATCCTAGCTGAAAATCCAACAGTGCACACTATATATAATTAATAAGAACCCACATAGTAATCACTCAGAATAATCCAGCTCAAAAGATTCCACTGACAACGTTCTTCCTCTGATCTCTGACTTTGTTGGACACTAAAATGGCGGTCTTAGACCTGGGAGTTGGGCCATGCCAAGTTGGCACAGTACGCCCCTGCCGAATTCAGGCCATGTCAGGCTGTCTCGGCCAGGCACGGCCACCCTGCCGTGCTGGCACGACTCGCCTCCAACGAAGCCATCATCATGCCATGTAGGCCCAAGCCTAGCCCACACTACTACAAAAAGCCTAATAGTAGACGTCACATCACAGATGGTTTCCTAAAATTGTCTGTATTAAATACAATCATAAATGATTTTAGTTTAGAGACCGTCTGTGTTACTGCCAGTGCTAAAAACCGTTTGTGAAGATGTAATATCACAAACAGTTCAGATTAAAATCATCTGTGATGTCTATAATTATCACAGACGGCTTTTAGTTAGAATCATCTATGAAACTTTCACATACGATTTTTATTTATAACCGTCCGTGTTTTGTCCTTTGTCATACGAACTACAGAAGCAAGTAATCAGCTGAAACATATAAGTGCGACTAGTCACTTTTACAAAAAGACAAATTCAAAACAAATTTATTACAAAAGTCCAAAAAAAAAGAGATACCCAGATCTTGGTCTTCTAGATATGCTTCCTCTTCTACTTTGGAGTTGGAGGATCAGTGCTGAGTTCTCGAATGTCGTGAAGATTGTCCTTACTCTCTCTACTTCCTCCTCTAGCCTGGGCGAATCATTAGCATGGCTCATAATCTCAAAGAGGATGCCATAATAAGCTTCATTAGGATCGGCCGCTTCTGCTTGATCGGTAAGGTTATCCACGTATCTCTCCACTGCCACAAGAGCTTCTTCCGCTTTACGCATATTGAAGAGAAGAACGAGGATGAGGGTGGTTTCCCTTTTCTGAGTAGCAATGAGACACCTCTGTCGACAGTGGATGATGAGGTCCAACTGATGGATGGAAGCGACTCGAGTAAGGACAGCAAGACGTGAGCGAAGGAGCTGCTCTAGATGTAAGTTGTTGGTCGCCTGTGTAAGGTTACGGCCGAACAACTCATGATTGATAAATGAGAGGAAGGAGATCAAAAGAATAGTAGATACCATTATTGAGAAATCTGGTGAAGAAGATGATGAAAAGGACAATTCAGAAGGAATTGTACACCGCGCTACCCATAAAGCCAACTGTGTGGAAGTTTAAGGCTCGCATGCATTGGAATATTAACAGGTAGGAGTAAGGCGCATTTTTAAGCATTATCACATATGGCTTTTAGTTAGAACCATCTATAAAACTATCACAGATTATTGTTATTTACAACCATTTGTGTTTTGTCCTTTGTCGAACTGAAGTTGGAAGTCGGCAAAGCCGTCGGATGTGCATCCAACGATCCTGATGACAGGGAACTTTCAGATTGGTTCGAAGGTGCTATGTCGACGAAGCCATCAGATGTTCATCGAACGATCCTGATGACAGAGAACTTTTAGGCTGGTTCGAAGATGCTTTGTTGGCCAAGCTATTAGATGTTCATCCAACGATCCTGATGACAGGAACTTTCAGATTGTGCATTATCACAGACGATTTGTATAACAAACTATCTGTGATAATGCCACAACACCGATCTATGGCATCTCCCCTAGGACAAGCACATCGAATGACAAGCACCGGTTTCTCCCACCTCTTGCTCCTTATTACTTCTCCCTCTCCCTTTCCACTAGCAACCATGCGTGAGTTCCACCGGCTGCTCCTAATTCATCCACTCCTAGCTTATTCCTTAATCCTCCCCTTGACCACGCCGACTACCGCCGTGAGCTAGCACCTCTGGTTGTGACACCATGGTTCAATGCACAAGACACTCTTATAATAAGTGTCGTAAGAGTGTTTTGTGTAGTGTCACCGTCATGATACAAAGGTGATGCTACTACCACCTCTCCTTCATTTCCAGTGATATCTGCCATTCGATCCCCTCCCCTCTTTTCCTTGATGCTTGGATCTGAAATTACAAAATTCATGGATGGCTAGCTACGGTTTTGGGTTTGTGTAGACCTTAGGTTCCCTCCCCTCTCTTATGGTTTCCTCCCCTCTCTTATGGTTCCCTCCCCTCTCTTACGGTTCAGTAGCAATGTTGTTGAATCTTGTTCACTGTGATTCACTTGTCAATTGTCTCCAACTACAATAGGCCGAGCTTAATTGTACGTGTGTGTATTTGTTCATGGATGGTTAATTTATTTCATTTCAGTTAATTGATTTGTGAAATGGATGTTCTTGTTTATGAAATGAATATGAAATAGATGCTATATTTCTACTTGTTTCAGAAGGCATAGCTAGCATTTTCTGAGGCTAGCCAACAAAAATAAATAGATTTAGGAATACAAAAGAATATCACATATGGTTGTTAACTTGTAACCATCTATGATAGTTCACTATAACAGATAGTTTTTGGTAGAAACTGTCTATGATATATAGATTATCATAGACGGTTTCAACTACAAACCGTCTGTGATATTAATATATCACAAACGGTTTGTAATTGAAATCGTCCATGATGACCTCGTATTATTATTAACCCATAAACTCAGATGGCTCATGAAACCATATGTGATGACATTTTTGAATCGTCTGTGATGACCTTTCGTGTAGTAGTGCTTGTTGTTGAAAGGAGAATAGGAGGAGGGGATTTGGAGGCATTAGGCGAGAAGGGTCGATGGCGGTGAGGATATCAGTGGTGGCGGTGGCCACCATCTTCATCACCTTCATATTCTACTTCTACCTCTTCCTTTGCACCAAGCGCTACCATCAACTGTGGGAGCAGTGCAGTGGAGGGTAGAGGCCAAGCACAGTTCATCTTCGCGGGGCTGACGACACGTGTTGCCACGGGAGGGGCCTGTATGAGGCGGTCATCGCTACACCACAGCGGAGGGACGTGGCCGAGGGGGGACCCATTGTGGACTACGCTGTCTATATCATGGAGCCTGTCGCTAGGGACACACGCTTGCTACTGCGATGTGGCCACAGTTTCCATGTTGAGTGCGTTGACATGTGGCTTCGATTCCACTCCACCTGCCTGCTCTACTGGTGTGTGGTCATCGATGAGGCACTGGCCGTGTAGCTATCGGAGATTGACCTGGAGTCCCATAACTACCCCACCAACGTGCTCTCGGCTCCCAGGACGCTGTGAGAACCGACGGCGCCACGCCAATGCCTGTGCATAGGCACCACAACCGGCTCCAGGACCGATCACCGAAGTGGTGGTCATTGTGGAGGCGACAAGAATAGTGGCCCTACGGCGACTGCTCAGCTGTGGCAGCACGACGCTCCTGCCACCACCACCGCAGTTGGCTCCAGGACATCGGCGAGGTGCATCGGGCTTTTCGGGCCGTACTGGCCTGAGCATGGCCCATTGAAGCGTGCCATGTTGTACCACTCAATATGCCTGATTCTCAAGCCTGGCCTGACCATGCCTGGCCAAGTAGTTTGTGCTGTGTTGGTCTAGCCCGCCACGTGTTGTGTCGTGCTATACCGGCTGGGCCTTAGGTCTACCCAAAAAAGCACGGCCCAATTCTCAGGACTAGTCAGGGTAGTAGGTATTGGATGATTCTGGGGTGATTGGAGAGCAGAGGAGACTCAGGACAAGAGTCAGGAACTCCAACAAGAGTCGGCGACATGGGATTTCTTCACTTCGGGTTGAGAGTATCCACACGTGATCAAATTGGCGAACTGATTTTGCTTAGAAAGAAATTGAATAATTTTTATGAGACAAAATTCATGACCTTCTGTATGCATAGTGCACACCTTTGAACTGTGCTGCTGTGTATTTGAGTGCATAATGCAATGTTTTTGAATAATTTGTGTGTGAAACACCACTTCTCTAAACAGGATCTTTTTAAGGTCCTGTTTCAAACAGTTTCTAATTTTTGGCTTCAGAAGCTAGCTTTTAAACAAAGTGATTTTTCAAGATGGTTCTATAAGCCATTTATAGGAGTCATAGAAGAAGTCTTTTTAAATAGAGTAACTTTTCAACGTGAGTATTTGTTACTCCTTCAATATTTTTAGTAATTAGCTAAAAGCCACAGCTAAAAATCAGAAGTCATGACGCTTTTAAACAGTACCTAAGGACGGTCACGCACTTGTTGGAACAGTTGATTGGTGGCTGTGCTTTGCTGGAAGGTCACCACGTCACCTTTTGCACGGCGGGTTTGAGGCTGACAACATGCTTGTGTTGGGACCTAGGAAGGCTGTCAATCCCGAATAAGAATATTATGAACATACGATCATATGAACTTATTATCGTAGCTATTGGTCGCATTCCAACATATGTATAGCAAATCCTTTATCTCTCCCAGAATATTGGAAATTGGCATGATAGGACATATTACAAGAGAGAAATGTCAGAGATGTTACATGTGAGGCCCACCATGTTCTCATTTCCTTGACTCTCCCACCCCAAGGGTTCTCATATTTTCTCGTCTCTCCCACCCCATGGGCTCTCATATTTTCTCACCTTATCTCTTTCGTCTCTCTCGTTGATCTGACGGGCAAAACAGGCAATGCAACGGCGGCGGTGGCATGGCTGCACACTATGAGGTAAAAGTTGGCAACATACTGTTAGAAAATGGCCCAATGAGCGAGGCCCATTTTAGCGAATCCCAAAGCATGCATGGTTAGTACCATATTGCTAAGGTAGGGGGAGGAAGACCAATTTATAAGGTGGAGTCCTCCCCACTCCTTGAATACGGAAAGAGATGGTATGAGGATCGCTCTGTCTAGTCACACACACGCGCACGCACGCGCGCGCGCGTACTCGCGTATTTTCGCGTGAAAATCGCGTGACTTGTGACTTGTGACGCGCGACCGTGTCGTGACGTGGCGCACCGCGTGGCAGACCAAGTCCATCTTTATTTTTGCTAAACTCTGCGCGCTCCACTATCTCCCTGATTGAATGAGATTCAAACAGTTGAATGAGGCAGTTACTAGTCAATTTGCACTGCTTAATTTGTGATTTGATGAGGCAGTTACCAGTGCATAATTCTGTTTAAACGCAGCAGTTACTAGTGAGTAGTAACAGCAGCGCCCTTAAAAGGGCCTAGAGACGTCCAGGAAAAGGAGAGAATTTTTGCACCTCCATTCTGTCTCTACTTTCTGCTCTGCGCTCTTGTGCTGTGGTATTGTGCTGCAAGAACTTCGTCGACTCTTCTTCCCGGCGTGCACCAGGAAGAAGAGGAGCGGTATCTCCGAACCATTGCTGCCGTGAAGACCTGCACGGGGGCGGCAATAAGGTTTCTGGGCAGCGCATCTGCGCGACCGCTCACTGCACTGCGACACCTTCGTTCTGCACTGCGTCAAGCCTGCGCGGCTTCCTGTTCTTCATCAGGCTAACAAGTAAGTCGTTCGTGCGCACGTTCGACTTTGGCTCTGTATTGTTTTCTTGTGCAAAATCTGAAGTATGATGAGTAGCTTGCTGTTGGTTGTGAGTTTTGCATCATTAGTTTATTATTTCTGTCTCCTAATAAAACTTGGAATTAAAATATTGCCCACATTTCCAACATTCCAGAAACCTTACCGTGAATTTTGTTGCAATACAGAAATGGCTAATGCTTCTGATGCGATGAAACCTGAGAGGTTTTCTGGTCAGAATTTCCGTAGATGGCAGACTAGAGTCAAGTTTTGGCTCATGTCTTTGGGGCTGTGGTGGGTTATCCACCCACAGTATCCATTTACGATTGAGCAGTACATGCAGTTTGAGGCTGCAAATAATACTGCTCTTGGCTGCATTTTGACTGTTCTGGCAGATCAGCTCTATGATGTGTACATGGACTACAAGTCCGCCACAGAGTTGTGGGATGCACTAGAGCAAAAATATGCAGAGGCAGAGGCAGGTCGCTGGCTCTACATATGTGAGCAATTTTTCGACTTTAGCATGGATGAGGCTAAGTCCATAGTTGGACAAGCTCATGACCTCCAGCTACTAGTCGGTGAGATTGCGCATTTGGGCTGTGTGTTGCCTCCAAAGTTTGTGGCTGCGGGCATTGTTGCTAAACTCCCTGCCTCATGGCGGGATTTTGCTACTAGCTTGAAACATAAGAGGGAAGAGATTTCTGTTGAGGATCTCATTGCAGCCCTTGATGTGGAAGAAAAAGCAAGAGCAAAAGATGCCCCTAGCACATCTGGCCAGAACAATGCAAATGTAATACAAAGAAAGACTGTTGCTAAGAAGTACAAATCCAACAAACCGAACAAGACAACTAGCTTTAAGAAGAAAACTGAGAAAAAGGATTTGAAGGACATCACCTGCTTTGTGTGCGGTAAAGACGGTCATATGGCGAAGGACTGTCGTTTCCGCAAAATCAGAGATGGTGAACAGCCTAAGAAGAAGGCTGTTAACGTGACCATAGGCGAGGCCTCGACTTCAGGAGGGTATGGTAATTCACCTGTTGTCTTTTCAGCTTGTCAATCCACTGATTGGTGGGTTGATACTGGAGCTAATGTTTACGTATGTTCTGATATTTCCTTGTTTTCCTCTTATCAGGCAGCAGGGGCTTCCTCCGTCCTAATGGGAAACGGGTCGCATGCTTCTGTTCTTGGTGTTGGCACGGTGGATCTGAAGCTTACTTCAGGGAAGATTGTCCACTTGAAGAACGTACAGCATGCGCCTACAATAAAAAAGAACCTCGCTAGTGGTTCTCTCCTATGTAGGGATGGCTATAAGCTAGTTTTTGAGTCAAATAAAATTTGTTGGTAAAGGCTATGAGAGCGGAGGCTTGTTCCGCCTAAGTATCTTAGAGTCTTGTTATAATTTGAATGTTGCAACTGGTTCAAATAAATGTGGGGCAAATATTTGGCATTCTCGTTTCTGTCATATTGGTTTTGATAGTATTGCTAGAATGTCCAGATTAGATTTAATTCCAAAATGTGAAATTGTCAAAGGATCAAAGTGTCAGTCATGTGTGCAAGCAAAGCAACCTCGAAAACCTTTTAAGGGATTAGAGGATGAAAAGGACTTGGCACCTTTAGATCTTATTCATTCAGACTTGTGTGAAATGAATGGATTATTGACAAAAGGAGGCAAAAGATATTTTCTAACTTTTATTTATGATGCAACACGCTACTGCTATGTGTATTTGCTGAAAACTAAAGATGAAGCTTTAAACTACTTTAAAACTTATAAGGCCGAGGTTGAGAACCAACTAGAAAAGAAGATAAAAAGATTAAGGTCTGATCGTGGAGGAGAGTATGTCTCTCATGAATTCTCCCAATTCTGTTCTGAGCATGGAATAGTCCATGAATTTACACCACCATATTCACCCCAATCAAACGGGGTAGCTGAGAGGAAAAACCGGACACTGACAGATTTGGTTAATGCCATGTTAGAGAGTGCCGGTATGCCTAAGGCATGGTGGGGGGAAGCTATTTTAACAGCAACTTTCGTCCTAAACAGAGTAATCAATAAAAAGAGTGAGATTACTCCGTATGAGGGATGGAAGGGGAGAAAACCTAATATTAATTTTCTGCGAACTTGGGGGTGTTTGGCAAAAGTCAATATACCATTGCAGAAAAAGAGAAAACTTGGACCAAAAACAGTCGATTGTATTTTTCTAGGATATGCACAAAACAGCACGGCCTATAGATTTTTAGTAGTTAAAACAGAAACTCCTGAGATTATTGCAAATACAATAATGGAGTCTAGAGATGCTTCATTCTTTGAGAATATCTTTCCTATGAGAACAGCAGGCAGTACTTCACGAACAGAGAATGTTCAAACTGATAATATTGAAAATGAGAATAATCAAACTTCTGAACTTCCCACCATTTCTAAACCAATATGTGATATCCCTGAGGAGGATAACAATCTAGTCGCAGAAGCTCCTCGCAGGAGCAAGAGACAAAAGGTTGAGAAAACCTTTGGTGACGACTTTATTGTATACCTCGTGGATGATGTGCCAAAGACTCTTTCAGAAGCTTATGCATCTCTTGATGCTGAGTATTGGAAAGAGGAAGTCCGTAGCGAGATGGATTCTATCATGGCTAATGGGACTTGGGAGATCACGGATCGTCCTATCGGGTGTAAACCTGTAGGATGTAAGTGGATCTTTAAAAAGAAACTAAGGCCTGATGGAACAATTGAGAAGTACAAGGCAAGACTTGTGGCCAAGGGTTACACCCAGAAAGAGGGAGAAGATTTCTTTGATACCTATTCTCCTGTCGCCAGATTAACCACCATCAGAGTGCTCCTTGCGTTAGCATCTTCCTATGGTCTACATGTTCATCAAATGGACGTGAAGACAGCTTTCCTTAATGGAGAGTTGGAGGAAGAAATCTATATGGATCAACCGGATGGTTTTGTGATTTCTGGACAGGAAAATAAAGTATGCAGATTATTGAAATCTTTGTATGGTCTAAAACAAGCACCAAAACAATGGCACGAAAAGTTTGACAAAACTTTAAACATCCGCTGGCTTTGTTGTGAATGAAGCTGATAAATGTGTGTATTATCGTTATGGTGGGGGTCAAGGAGTTATCTTATGTCTGTATGTAGATGACATACTTATATTTGGAACAAATACTGCCTTAATTGACGAGGTCAAATCTTTCTTATCTCGGTGTTTTGATATGAAAGACTTGGGAGAGGCAGATGTTATTCTGAATATTAAATTGATCAAAAGTAAGGATGGGATTACTTTGAATCAATCCCATTATGCTGAGAAAATATTAAGCCGGTTTGGTTTTGAAAACTGTAAAGTTTCACCAACACCCTATGATGCGAGCATTAAGCTTCGAAAGAACCAGGGGTTAGGAAAAGATCAATTAAGATATTCACAAATTATTGGGTCACTAATGTATTTAGCTGGTGCCACAAGACCTGACATTTCATTTGCTGTGAGCAAATTAAGTCGGTTTACTTCTAACCCAGGAGATGATCACTGGGAGGCACTTGAAAGAGTGTTGCGCTACTTGAGAGGCACAACATCTTTTGGAATACATTATACTGGACAACCTTCTGTTTTAGAAGGATACAGTGACTCCAATTGGATCTCTGATGCGGATGAGATCAAAGCTACAAGTGGTTATGTATTCACTTTAGCTGGTGCTGCAGTTTCATGGAGGTCTTGCAAACAGACCATATTGACGAGGTCAACCATGGAAGCAGAACTAGTAGCACTTGATACAGCCACAGTTGAGGCTGAATGGCTGAGAGAACTTCTATTGGACTTGCCATTGGTTGAGAAACCAATACCTGCAATCCTGATGTACTGTGATAATCAAACAGTGTTGGCCAAAGTCACAAGTACAAAGGATAATATGAAGTCCTCTAGACATGTGAAGCGTAGGCTTAAATCTGTCAGAAAACTAAGAAAACTCCGGAGTAATTGCTGTGAACTATATTAACACTGAGAAAAATCTGGCAGACCCTTTTACAAGGGATTAGCACGGAAAGCGATTTCTGTTGCATCCATGGACATGGGAATGAGGCCCATTTAAGTTACATCACAATGGTAACCCATACCTTCTTGATCGGAGATCCCGTGACTTAGGCAATGGGGAAAACAAATTGATGTTGTAACAAGAGAGTACATATTTATTGTACCCATGTCCTAATAAACAATGTACTTTCGACTGTATGGAAGGTTGGCATAAAGCCTTAATGTATTCTGTTGTCCAAATAAGGAAAAGGTATTAGCCTGCAGGATACCTAGAAAGAATACACCTACTTGAGCTTAACTGTGTGGTCGCAGTTCACGAGAACGGGGCATTCTCTAGAAAGCTCATGAGCAGATAAGGGAGCATGACCATATAACGCTCCGTTTAGGCGTGGTTCATTGGCAACCTAGTACTAGTTGAGATTTCAAGTGAAATCTGATCACAAAAAGCTATGAATTCAAGGCATAGTCCATTCATCAGTTGTGAGAAGATGAATCTTGTCATTCTAGGTGCAAGTTCAACCCGTACTGGACTACACTAAAAGACTGGTATATTAACAGTACTTTAGCACAATATCTTTGACTTCTAATTCTGCTTTGGAATTGGTGGGGGATTGTTTAGAAAATGGCCCAATGAGCGAGGCCCATTTTAGCGAATCCCAAAGCATGCATGGTTAGTACCATATTGCTAAGGTAGGGGGAGGAAGACCAATTATAAGGTGGAGTCCTCCCCACTCCTTGAATACGGAAAGAGATGGTATGAGGATCGCTCTGTCTAGTCACACACACGCGCACGCACGCGCGCGCGCGTACTCGCGTATTTTCGCGTGAAAATCGCGTGACTTGTGACTTGCGACGCGCGACCGTGTCGTGACGTGGCGCACCGCGTGGCAGACCAAGTCCATCTTTATTTTTGCTAAACTCTGCGCGCTCCACTATCTCCCTGATTGAATGAGATTCAAACAGTTGAATGAGGCAGTTACTAGTCAATTTGCACTGCTTAATTTGTGATTTGATGAGGCAGTTACCAGTGCATAATTCTGTTTAAACGCAGCAGTTACTAGTGAGTAGTAACAGCAGCGCCCTTAAAAGGGCCTGAGACGTCCAGGAAAAGGAGAGAATTTTTGCACCTCCATTCTGTCTCTACTTTCTGCTCTGCGATCTTGTGCTGTGGTATTGTGCTGCAAGAACTTCGTCGACTCTTCTTCCCGGCGTGCACCGGAAGAAGAGGAGCGGTATCTCCGACCTTGCTGCGTGAAGACCTGCACGGGGGCGGCAATAAGGTTTCTGGGCAGCGCATCTGCGCGACCGCTCACTGCACTGCGACACCTTCGTTCTGCACTGCGTCAAGCCTGCGCGGCTTCCTTCTTCATCAGGCTAACAAGTAAGTCGTTCGTGCGCACGTTCGACTTTGGCTCTGTATTGTTTTCTTGTGCAAAATCTGAAGTATGATGAGTAGCTAGCTTGCTGTTGTTGTGAGTTTTGCATCATTAGTTTATTATTTCTGTCTCCTAATAAAACTTGGAATTAAAATATTGCCACATTTCCAACATTCCAGAAACCTTATTGTGAATTTTGTTGCAATACAGAAATGGCTAATGCTTCTGATGCGATGAAACCTGAGAGGTTTTCTGGTCAGAATTTCGTAGATGGCAGACTAGAGTCAAGTTTTGGCTCATGTCTTTGGGGCTGTGGTGGGTTATCCACCCACAGTATCCATTTACGATTGAGCAGTACATGCAGTTTGAGGCTGCAAATACTGCTCTTGGCTGCATTTACTGTTCTGGCAGATCAGCTCTATGATGTGTACATGGACTACAAGTCCGCCACAGAGTTGTGGGATGCACTAGAGCAAAAATATGCAGAGGCAGAGGCAGGTCGCTGGCTCTACATATGTGAGCAATTTTTCGACTTTAGCATGGATGAGGCTAAGTCCATAGTTGGACAAGCTCATGACCTCCAGCTACTAGTCGGTGAGATTGCGCATTGGGCTGTGTGTTGCCTCCAAAGTTTGTGGCTGCGGGCATTGTTGCTAAACTCCCTGCCTCTGGCGGGATTTTGCTACTAGCTTGAAACATAAGAGGGAAGAGATTTCTGTTGAGGATCTCATTGCAGCCCTTGATGTGGAAGAAAAAGCAAGAGCAAAAGATGCCCTAGCACATCTGGCCAGAACAATGCAAATGTATACAAGAAAGACTGTTGCTAAGAAGTACAAATCCAACAAACCGAACAAGACAACTAGTTTAAGAAGAAAACTGAGAAAAAGGATTTGAAGGACATCACCTGCTTTGTGTGCGGTAAAGACGGTCATATGGCGAAGGACTGTCGTTTCCGCAAAATCAGAGATGGTGAACAGCCTAAGAAGAAGGCTGTTAACGTGACCATAGGCGAGGCCTCGACTTCAGGAGGGTATGGTAATTCACCTGTTGTCTTTTCAGCTTGTCAATCCACTGATTGGTGGGTTGATACTGGAGCTAATGTTTACGTATGTTCTGATATTTCCTTGTTTTCCTCTTATCAGGCAGCAGGGGCTTCCTCCGTCCTAATGGGAAACGGGTCGCATGCTTCTGTTCTTGGTGTTGGCACGGTGGATCTGAAGCTTACTTCAGGGAAGATTGTCCACTTGAAGAACGTACAGCATGCGCCTACAATAAAAAAGAACCTCGCTAGTGGTTCTCTCCTATGTAGGGATGGCTATAAGCTAGTTTTTGAGTCAAATAAAATTTGTTGGTAAAGGCTATGAGAGCGGAGGCTTGTTCCGCCTAAGTATCTTAGAGTCTTGTTATAATTTGAATGTTGCAACTGGTTCAAATAAATGTGAGGCAAATATTTGGCATTCTCGTTTCTGTCATATTGGTTTTGATAGTATTGCTAGAATGTCCAGATTAGATTTAATTCCAAATGTGAAATTGTCAAAGGATCAAAGTGCAGTCATGTGTGCAAGCAAAGCAACCTCGAAAACCTTTAAGGGATTAGAGGATGAAAAGGACTTGGCACCTTTAGATCTTATTCATTCAGATTGTGTGAAATGAATGGATTATTGACAAAAGGAGGCAAAAGATATTTTCTAACTTTTATTGATGATGCAACACGCTACTGCTATGTGTATTTGCTGAAAACTAAGATGAAGCTTTAAACTACTTTAAAACTTATAAGGCCGAGGTTGAGAACCAACTAGAAAAGATAAAAAGATTAAGGTCTGATCGTGGAGGAGAGTATGTCTCTCATGAATTCTCTCAATTCTGTTCTGAGCATGGAATAGTCCATGAATTTACACCACCATATTCACCCCAATCAAACGGGGTAGCTGAGAGGAAAAACCGGACACTGACAGATTTGGTTAATGCCATGTTAGAGAGTGCCGGTATGCCTAAGGCATGGTGGGGGGAAGCTATTTAACAGCAACTTTCGTCCTAAACAGAGTAATCTAAAAAGAGTGAGATTACTCCGTATGAGGGATGGAAGGGGAGAAAACCTAATATTAATTTTCTGCGAACTTGGGGGTGTTTGGCAAAAGTCAATATACCATTGCAGAAAAAGAGAAAACTTGGACCAAAAACAGTCGATTGTATTTTTCTAGGATATGCACAAAACAGCACGGCCTATAGATTTTTAGTAGTTAAATCAGAAACTCCTGAGATTATTGCAATACAATAATGGAGTCTAGAGATGCTTCATTCTTTGAGAATATCTTTCCTATGAGAACAGCAGGCAGTACTTCACGAACAGAGAATGTTCAAACTGATAATATTGAAAATGAGAATAATCAAACTTCTGAACTTCCCACCATTTCTAACCAATATGTGATATCCCTGAGGAGGATAACAATCTAGTCGCAGAAGCTCCTCGCAGGAGCAAGAGACAAAAGGTTGAGAAAACCTTTGGTGACGACTTTATTGTATACCTCGTGGATGATGTGCCAAAGACTCTTTCAGAGCTTATGCATCTCTGATGCTGAGTATTGGAAAGAGGCAGTCCGTAGCGAGATGGATCTATCATGGCTAATGGGACTTGGGAGATCACGGATCGTCCTATCGGGTGTAAACCTGTAGGATGTAAGTGGATCTTTAAAAAGAAACTAAGGCCTGATGGAACAATTGAGAAGTACAAGGCAAGACTTGTGGCCAAGGGTTACACCCAGAAAGAGGGAGAAGATTTCTTTGATACCTATTCTCCTGTCGCCAGATTAACTACCATCAGAGTGCTCCTTGCGTTAGCATCTTCCTATGGTCTACATGTTCATCAAATGGACGTGAAGACAGCTTTCCTTAATGGAGAGTTGGAGGAAGAAATCTATATGGATCAACCGGATGGTTTTGTGATTTCTGGACAGGAAAATAAAGTATGCAGATTATTGAAATCTTTGTATGGTCTAAAACAAGCACCAAAACAATGGCACGAAAAGTTTGACAAAACTTTAACATCCGCTGGCTTTGTTGTGAATGAAGCTGATAAATGTGTGTATTATCGTTATGGTGGGGGTCAAGGAGTTATCTTATGTCTGTATGTAGATGACATACTTATATTTGGAACAAATACTGCCTTAATTGACGAGGTCAAATCTTTCTTATCTCGGTGTTTTGATATGAAAGACTTGGGAGAGGCAGATGTTATTCTGAATATTAAATTGATCAAAAGTAAGGATGGGATTACTTTGAATCAATCCCATTATGCTGAGAAAATATTAAGCCGGTTTGGTTTTGAAAACTGTAAAGTTTCACCAACACCCTATGATGCGAGCATTAAGCTTCGAAAGAACCAGGGGTTAGGAAAAGATCAATTAAGATATTCACAAATTATTGGGTCACTAATGTATTTAGCTGGTGCCACAAGACCTGACATTTCATTTGCTGTGAGCAAATTAAGTCGGTTTACTTCTAACCCAGGAGATGATCACTGGGAGGCACTTGAAAGAGTGTTGCGTACTTGAGAGGCACAACATCTTTTGGAATACATTATACTGGACACCTTCTGTTTAGAAGGATACAGTGACTCCAATTGGATCTCTGATGCGGATGAGATCAAAGCTACAAGTGGTTATGTATTCACTTTAGCTGGTGCTGCAGTTTCATGGAGGTCTTGCAAACAGACCATATTGACGAGGTCAACCATGGAAGCAGAACTAGTAGCACTTGATACAGCCACAGTTGAGGCTGAATGGCTGAGAGAACTTCTATTGGACTTGCCATTGGTTGAGAAACCAATACCTGCAATCCTGATGTACTGTGATAATCAAACAGTGTTGGCCAAAGTCACAAGTACAAAGGATAATATGAAGTCCTCTAGACATGTGAAGCGTAGGCTTAAATCTGTCAGAAAACTAAGAAACTCCGGAGTAATTGCTGTGAACTATATTAACACTGAGAAAAATCTGGCAGACCCTTTTACAAAGGGATTAGCACGGAAAGCGATTTCTGTTGCATCCATGGACATGGGAATGAGGCCCATTTAAGTTACATCACAATGGTAACCCATACCTTCTTGATCGGAGATCCCGTGACTTAGGCAATGGGGAAAACAAATTGATGTTGTAACAAGAGAGTACATATTTATTGTACCCATGTCCTAATAAACAATGTACTTTCGACTGTATGGAAGGTTGGCATAAAGCCTTAATGTATTCTGTTGTCCAAATAAGGAAAAGGTATTAGCCTGCAGGATACCTAGAAAGAATACACCTACTTGAGCTAACTGTGTGGTCGCAGTTCACGAGAACGGGGCATTCTCTAGAAAGCTCATGAGCAGATAAGGGAGCATGACCATATAACGCTCCGTTTAGGCGTGGTTCATTGGCAACCTAGTACTAGTTGAGATTTCAAGTGAAATCTGATCACAAAAAGCTATGAATTCAAGGCATAGTCCATTCTTCATCAGTTGTGAGAAGATGAATCTTGTCATTCTAGGTGCAAGTTCAACCCGTACGGGACTTACACTAAAAGACTGGTATATTAACAGTACTTTAGCACAATATCTTTGACTTCTAATTCTGCTTTGGAATTGGTGGGGGATTGTTAGAAAATGGCCCAATGAGCGAGGCCCATTTTAGCGAATCCCAAAGCATGCATGGTTAGTACCATATTGCTAAGGTAGGGGGAGGAAGACCAATTTATAAGGTGGAGTCCTCCCCACTCCTTGAATACGGAAAGAGATGGTATGAGGATCGCTCTGTCTAGTCACACACACGCGCACGGCACGCGCGCGCGCGTACTCGCGTATTTTCG
>CM029659.1:16680974-16706693 GCA_017311315.1 Dendrocalamus latiflorus | reverse complement strand
ACCGTCTGTGATACTGGAATATCACAGACTGTTCTTACCGATGAACCCGTCTGTGATACTCGTTTTGATGCGGGAGATTGTCCGATTTTTACGGCGTAGGATCAATGAAGGTAGTTTAGATCCGTGCAACCTAACGAATCGATGGCGCCAACGACTGTTAGAACAGCAACCTGCGACAAAAGAATTCGCCCAACCATACGCTCGTGATCCCGTCTACCCGACCACCAAATAGACGCGTCGTCGCTCCGGCCAATCACAAGGAATCACAAGAGCGACGGGAAAGAACGTCCGATTCTCCTCTAGGTTGCAATCATATGCCAAATTTTAGGAGAAACAAACGCTATGACTCTCTTCAAAATAATAGATCTATTTTCCGTGGTCTGTCCTCTATATGAAGTGCATACGAAATAAATAAAAGCCAGGATGGCCGACTCGTACGTAACAAGACAACAAAAGAAAACGACTCGGAAGGAAATCGCCAACCAACGGAAAAAGTAACCGATCGGTACTACTGCAGCCGAACTTGACTCTGCATCCAAACTTGCATGAGAAATCTTCAAGCCACGTGCACACGAGAATCATCAAGCTTCCGTAGACGTGCACATGAGAATTTCTTGACATTCGTGACCACGTCTGGACATGCATGGTGTGTTGGCTTGTCTTGCATGCATAATTTTATTTTTCTTGATATTTCTTTTTTGCTTTCCAACCAAAACTTTTAATACTGCCTGCTGCCTTCCTCTGCACTGCTCTCTTTGTTAATTGCCTTCCGTACAAACCTAAAAATAATTAAAATACTAGCATTAGGTAGTAGCCAGTTCTCATGTAAATTAAAACCAAAATTAATTAGGAGCGAGTTCACCTGTTGATTAATCTTTTTAACCCGAGCTCACGTAATCAATCTGATTGGAATGTCCTCATTATCTTGTACACTCGAAGTGATGGACGATACACTAGTATCGACGAGACCTTCTAAAACGCATCTCCACTTTAGACTTGTACAGATCGAGTATGGGCATGTATATAATTAAATAAAATAGTAGCAACTCTGTATGTCTAAATATAATAATTAAAGACCCAATTAAATTAGAGTTCACCTGATAATATTTAATGCGGCTCAATATTCCTTCCAGTTAAATAATATATTTAATTGAGAAGTACAAGATATGAGCGTCTCCGCGTCATACTCCCCTTCTACAAGAAAAGCCGTCCTCGGCTTTTGATAGCCTGATATTGTACTAAATAAAGAATACAACGTGTATACATGATATATATATATATATATTTGTCGTCAACACTTCTCCTGTTTAGCACATCATGAACATCCGAAGGCATAGTAAACAAAAAGAATAACACATATGCATGGTATATGTATGAATCAATTATTGTGTCATTCTTATTGCTTTGCATAAACCAATTAGTACAACAGCAGCCATAAGATGTTTATATTGCAATATTGTCATTCACATCACGTTTTCTCCAACGCCATCAACATAGACGGTGTCCAAATTAAAACCGTCTGTGTTTGTATCGGTCACGGACACTACTACAGAAAGGCTAATAGTAGACGGCAAATCACAGACGGTTTTGTGAAACCGTCTGTAATGTAAACTATTACAGACAGTTTTAATTTGAAGGCCGTCTGTGGTATTTGTGGCGGGAAAAAGGAGTATCACAGACGGTTCTTACTTCTGAACCGTCTGTGATACTGGAATATCACAGACGGTTTTTATTAAAAACCGTCTGTGTTGTGTCGACTATCACAGCCGGTTGTTGTTAAGAACCGTCTGGGAATGTTCACAGACGGTTTTTCACAAGAACCGGCTGTGATGTCCCTTTGTCTGTCATATTCTAGATCAAAGGTTAATATATAAGTACACATTGCTTCTAATAACTTAACTACAGAACTACTGAGACAAGAGGTCACAAATTAAAGGCAAATTTATTAATTTCAATTAGAGGCAAATTTATTACAAAAGTCGCACAGGTAAATAGTTTCCCAGATTGTATTCTTTTGGGCTTCGTAAGCTTCTTCTTCCACTTGGGGACTTGGAGGATCAGCCGCTAAATTCTCGAACGCCGTTAAGATTGCCCTTGTCCTCAGCACTTCCTCGTGCAGCCTGGGCAAATGATCAGCAGCATCCATAATGTCGTAAAGGATAGCATGAAAAGATTTCTCAGAATCTGCCGTTTCTGCTTGATTGGCAAGGCTATCCATCAGTCTCTGCAATGCGTGTAGAGCTTCTTCCACATTGCGCACATTGTGGAGAAGAACCAGGGTGAGGGCTGTTTCCCTTTCTTGAGCGGCAGCGAGACGCCTCCGTCGACGGCGGACGATCAGGTCAAGCTGACGGATGCAAGAAAGTCGGGGAAGGAGAGCAGGGCGGGTGCGGAGAAGCTGCTCCAGATGCAAATTGCTGGCCGCCTGTGTAAGGTTCCGGCCGAACAATTCGTGATGAACAGATGAGAGGAAGGAGATGATCACAAGAATAGTAGTAGAAGCCATGTTGTATTAATTGTATATTGTATTGTACGTACGTAGAAGCTAGCTAGAGACCTGGATTAGGAGCGCATATTTAACCTTTAGCACAAACGGTTCGTATACCCAAACATGAATGATATAGACACTTCGTATAATGATCGAGAGACGTTAATTAGACGATCGAAACACGAAGCGTTCTGGCATCGAAACACGCGCGAAGCGTTCTGGTATGAAGCTTATCACAGACGGTTTTTTATAAAAAACCGTCTGTTATAATTTATCACAGACGGTTTTTAACTAAAAACCGTCTGTGATAATTTATTATCACAGACGGTTTTTAGTTAAAAACCGTCTGTGATAATGACTACGGCATTTATTGCGCTGCTCAGACCGTATCGTCTTCATTTCGATCCAGATCTAGCCACTGCTGCGCACTTTTTCACTCGGGAGGAAGCTAGATCGATTTTAGGCCAGTTAATTTGGTGGGAAGAGGCAGAGATTGAGCTTTGAATTAAGATTCAGACTTTCCTGTGGTTGCTGTAGATATGGTTAGTAATGAAATTTATTTATTTTTAATTGCATTACAATTTAGGTGTAAGTAATCCATGAGTGGTTATTGAAGATGGTTAATTAATTTACAAAATTGTTGGTTATATAATAGCTATTGTGTTTGTAATATGAATTGAGCTAGGAAATTAAGTCTCAATATAATAAATGTGGCCGGTATATATGTAGTTATAATTAGTTATTCTATATTTTAATACTAAGTTGTTATATATGTACGTAACGTAGGACCGAAGTTGGATGTATGCCGCGAGCCGTGTGAGTGAAGAGTACATTAATGGTGTTTCTGCTTTCATAAGAGCCGCCGAGGAGGATATGTTGAATAAGGGGGTGGAATATATGTGCTGTCCATGCACTGACTGCGAGAATTTGAAGATGTTTAAGAACCGAGGGCAAATTGAAGCGCACTTGATTCGGAGGGGTTTCAAAAAGGATTATACGTGGACCAGTCATGGCGAAGTGAATGATCATATGCCGCCGGATGACATCGCCGGTGAAGTGAATGATATGCCCCCGGATGACATCGCAGGTGAAGTGAATGACATGCCGCCGGCTGATGTCGATTGTGGCTCGGATTCGGATAGGTTGCACGATGATAATCTGGATCAGATGCTTCGCGATGTAGAAGAGAACTATGATGAGAGAGAGTATGTTAAATTCCGTGGCTTGATGGAGGACTCAGAGAAACCTTTGTACACGGGTTGCAAGTACACGAGGTTGTCGGGCGTGATTGAACTGTTGAAGTTGAAGGCAAGCAACGGTTGGTCCGACAAGAGTTTCACGGCGCTGCTAGGTCTTTTAGCAGACATGCTTCCGGAGGGAAATGAGTTGCCTAAAACCACGTATAAAGCCAAGAAGGTTCTTTGTCCGTTGGGAATGGAAGTAGAAAGAATACATGCATGCCCGAACGACTGTATCCTCTACAGTAAAGAGTATGCAAACATGCATGTATGTCCGGTGTGCAACACATCCCGATACAAACGTAACAATCAATCAGATGATGGCGAGGGAACAGAGGCGAAGAAAGGACCTCCTGTTAAGGTGGCATGGTATTTTCCTATAATTCCCCGTTTGAAAAGGTTTTATGCAAATCCAAAGGAGGCAAAACTGCTGCATTGGCACTCGGAGGAGCGCAAGAAGGATGGAATGCTAAGACACCTTGCTGATTCCGCGCAGTGGAGAAACATCGATAGGAGTTTTGCAGAGTTCGGTGCAGAACCAAGGAATATAAGGTTTGGACTGAGTACAGATGGAATGAATTCATTCAGTAGCATGAGCAGCCGACATAGCACATGGCCCGTGACTCTCTGCATCTATAACCTTCCTCCTTGGTTGCGTATGAAGCGAAAGTACATTTTGCTGTCGATACTTATCCAAGGGCCAAAACAACCTGGG
The DNA here is from genome assembly GCA_017311315.1 of Dendrocalamus latiflorus. Taxonomy (NCBI): domain Eukaryota; kingdom Viridiplantae; phylum Streptophyta; class Magnoliopsida; order Poales; family Poaceae; genus Dendrocalamus; species Dendrocalamus latiflorus. Next base: position 16,702,252 of record CM029659.1, on the reverse strand, counting down.
AATGATATCGATGTGTTCCTAGCACCGTTGGTGGAAGATCTAAAAGTACTGTGGAACGAAGGGGTACAGGTATGGGATGCATACAAACGAGAGAACTTCACTCTGCGCTCCTTATTGTTCTGCACCATAAATGATTATCCTGCCCTTGGTAACCTATCGGGCCATAGTATAAAAGGTGCCAAAGCTTGTACTCACTGTTTAGATGGTACCGAGAGTGTGTGGCTGAGACACTCACGCAAAACCGTCTACATGCGTCACCGCCGGTTCCTTCGGAGGGCTCACCCATACCGCAAGATGAAGAAACAATTTGACGGAGAGAAGGAAGACGGTTCAACTCCAAAGCATTTAAGGGGACACGAGGTTTATGATATGGTTAAGGATTTAGATGTTGTCCTCGGAAAGGGACGTAAATTGAGGGCTCATGAGAAGAACACCTGGAAGAAGAGATCAATATTTTGGGACTTACCTTATTGGGAGTACCTAGATGTGCGGCACTGCATCGACATCATGCACGTAGAAAAGAATGTGTGCGACAGCTTGATTGGTCTCTTACTGAACATCCGTGATAAAACAAAGGACGGCGTCAACGCACGGCTTGACTTGGCTGATATGCACATCAGGCCTGAGTTAGCACCGACATGCACTGATAATGCACGAACGTACCTTCCCCCTGCGTGTTACACTCTGTCCAAGGCTGAGAAAACAGAACTGTGCCAGTGCTTGCATGGTGTCAAAGTTCCGTCTGGTTACTCGGGCAACGTGAAGAAACTTGTTTCGATGTAAGATTTGAAGTTAAATGGCATGAAGTCTCATGATTGTCATGTGCTGATGACACAGATGCTCCCTATTGCAATTAGAAATATTTTGCCGATCAAAGTCCGAGAGACAATCATGAGGCTATGTTATTTCTTTAACACATTGGTACATTGTTTACTGCAGTAGCTTAATTAGTTTGCTATTTGGTACATATTACATTGTTACATTGTTTACTGCAGCAGCTTAATTAGTTTGCTATTTGGTACATACTACATTGGTACATTGTTTACTGCAGTTGCTTAGTTTACATTGGTACATATTGCTTGTTGTGTTAGTATATAATATATAGTATATAGTATATAGTATATAGTATATAGTATATAGTACATAGTACATAGTATATAGTTTGAAATCATTTGGATCCCCCTTCCCTCTACTCCTCTCCTCCCTTCTCCCCCTTCCCTCTACTCCACTCCTGATCTCTTTCTAGTATATCTGGATAAAGAAATCTTGCGATTATTGCAAAAGATACATTGACCATTTGGGTGGAAAGAAATACATTGTGTCGTCAGGCTCATGACTGCCAATTTGAAGCATAGCGTAGCATCCGAGGCACATCCAAGGCCTGCAGCTGTGTCTTGAGGAATCCCAAGAGCTGGTCTTTAGATGTGGCATTCCTCAAACTATAAATTATGAATCTTATTCTCATAACCCATCTGAATACCAGCTCTTGGCATTCCTCAAGACACAGCAGCAGGCCTCGGATGTGCCTCGGATGCTATGCTATGCTTCGAATTGGCAGTCATGCGCTTGACGAAACAGTTGATCTTTCCACCCAAATGCTCCATGTATCTAGACAAAAAACAGCAAATGAAGCAAGTGACATACTATAGTGTTCCCGTTCAATGAACCGGATACACTAGTTTGTGTCATTTGCTTCATAGACCTTTGTTTAGGGACTTTGCTATTTGGTTTATAGTTTTAGCAACTAAAGTAGGTGCTAGGATAGGCACTTTGTTTAGAGACCTTGTAGTAATAGTATTACAAAATTCAAGGAAATTTTAGTGCAGAAGTTCAAAAAAAACAAATTCCCAGATTCTTCGGTGAGCAGTCGATATAGCCGACTTCTTCGGTGAGCGACTATGCATCTGCTTCTTCCCACTCCTTCTCTTCATCTCTGATCTCTGGATCACGTACGCCAGTAGCGATGATTCAGTTAGATGAATCATCGCTACTGGCGTACGTGATCCGGAGACCAGAGATGAAGAGAAGGAGTGGGAAGAAGCAGATGCATAGTCGCTCACCGAAGAAGTCAGCTATGTCGGCTGCTCACCGAAGAATTTGGAATGTCTTTTTTTGCACTTTTGTAATAAAATTGACTTGAATTTTGCGGGAAAAAGGACTTGATACATTGGTACATTGGTAAGATAGGCACATCACCCCCTCTCTATGTCCATATCACCCCCTCCCTTCTCCCCCTCCCCTCTACTCCTCTCTTGTCTTGCAATTCAATATGATTATTTTCTCATCTTATCTTAATAGACCCACAAAATGAGCAACATGTCACCCGCGCATTCTTCAACATCATCGCCGGAGGCGTCCGCTCCAACATCAAGACGCCAAGGAAGAGGGCTATCAAAGAAGCCTGAGGGCCGACAGATCATCACAGCGGTGAATGCATCTGGGTCCCTATCCTTCCTCGAAAAGCAGTAAACGCATTCCGAACCATGCTCGGAGTAGTTGCACGAGAACGAATTGAGATCACATACAATTCGTGGAAGAACGTGCTTGACACTCGGAAACGTGAGCTGTGGACCGAAATTTTGGCATCGTTCGAGTTCCCAGAAGAACACCTGGACGCTGTGCAACAACAAACCTACAAAGCGGCGTGCAAAGCATGGAAGAACTTCAAGAGCACGCTTGTCAAGAAATACGTGGAGACGGACGAAACGCCTGTTCATACATACCCATTCCTGGAACCACAATGGGAAGAGTTCAAGGCGATGAAAACGACCGAAGATTTCAAAAGTACAAGTGTGGCGCACAAGGCCCTCCAAGCAAAAAATACACACCCTCACAGACTTGGCACAGCTGGGTATGCGGGTAAAATGGCGCAGTGGATGAAGGAGGATGAGCTGGCAGCTGCACAGGACATCGCCCCGCCGTTTTCCAATATCCCGAACGACCGCGCTCAAAATTGGATTAGAGCAAGGTCATCTACAACGACATCAGGGGACATCACCTTTCGAAACCCTTCAGACCAGCAAGTGACCGAGCGCCTGGTAAGATATCGATCGAACTACGTAGCTTGTAATTACTCCACAACTTCGTACGAATTGAAATGACATGTCGTGCTCTTGCAGGAAGAGCTGAGTTTTCAATCTACCCTGGGATCATTCCAGGGAACAAGGGAGAATGATATGCTCTCCGTGGCCCTGGGAAACAAGGAGCACCCGGGCCGTACGAGAGGCCTTGGGCTTTACGTTCCTTGGAAACATGGTTTCCAAGATGACTCCGACATGTATCGGCGCAGGAAGAGAAACAAAGCCGAGCGTGACGCACAGCTACGAGAAGAGCTCAAGGCATCTCTTAAAGAGGAGATACTGGGTTCGATGGCTGATATAATCAGAGATGAGGTGCGGAAACAGACAGAAAGTCAGCAGGCCGCCACCGCCGCTCCTGTGCTAGCTAGCCCGCACAACCATCCGAGTAGCTGCGCGTCCAATCCGACGCAAACCCAGTCCAAATTTCCTGTGGACGACATCCTGGTAATAATTATTACCTCTCGAATGCTTGCTCCATTGGTAGGCCTATTCGAGTAGCTAATTTTGTATCGTTATGTAGGAGCCTACGACATGCAGGCTCCAAGTGAGATATGGCTCCATTCCCTTGTACGCTGCTTGGGGCCAGGCATATTCGTCTGGTATCGGGGCCATGGTGCACGGTCAAGCTTTAGCGCCAGGCTTCGCAAAAGTTAATGTGGATGGTGTGTATGCCAATTTTGAGGTGGTCCCGCTACCGAAGCCCCCCAACGACGAGATCGTGAATCTAGGACAGGCCATTGGAACATTCATCCAGTGGCCCAAAACCGACATCTCCCTGGAGGCTTCTTCACCGGTGGCAGGACCAGAAGTGCAGTGCGAACCACAGCAACTTGCACTGGTGCCATCTCCACACGGGCAGTGCGAACCACAGCTACCTGCACCGGTGCTATCTCCACGGGTGCTATTCTCGCCAGAGCAACTTGCACCGTCTATACCATTACAGTCGACTAGCATAAAGTCGACCCACACTCGAGGCAGTGGCCAGGGCAAATCAAAGACGAAGGATGGTGACGATTTCCCGTCCATGCCATTGGCCCGCAAATTCGTGCTAGCTCAGCCGATGGTAGTCCAGGAAGAGCTCCAAAAACTAGGACTTGGTTGCCAAAGATTCCACCTTTTGTATATGGAAGAGTCCAATAAGCCAGCGGCAGAACGGCGCTCAGGTATAACTGTCAAATTCAAGCCGGAACATTTCTTGCACGAAGTTCAGGAATGTGTCTTCGCGGTGACCTTTGACGATATATTTGACCTTTTCACGCTCAACGCTCTCGACGCCTCACTCGTTCGATGCTGGACGCTGTAAGTCTGCACAATCACAGTCTCTGTTCACGTAATACCGATATATGTCACAATTTGTTGCTTTCCTATGTTATATATAGATTCATGCTGATCGAAGCTAGATCATCGAAATCACAAATTGGTTTCCTGGACCCACGCTTGGTCGCCATTGATACCATCATCGAGAATGCATCCTTCGTCGAGGACTATATTACAAAATCACTGCTGGCTCACCAAGATAAGGAATTTGTTCTTATGCCATACAATGAGCAGTTCCATTGGATTTTAATTGTAATTATACCAAAATGGAACAAGGCTATATACCTTGATTCTCTAAGTAAGAACAAATCCAAGTACACAGCTATCGCCCGAATACTCGATAGGTACGTACATTGTACATTGTACTCTTTCTTTCCTTCCGAATAACTAATCTAACTTTTTCGAATAACGAAGGTCGTTCGCCACATACGTTCAACAAACACGTGACTCGACGACAGGGGCCAAGGCCTTGAAACATGATCGCAAGTTTCGGGTATTCGCTAGCTACACATTAATTAATCATATACAACACATAGTAGTAATGCCACTTGATTTAACACATTATATTTTTTGCAGTGCCACCAGCAGGAGCCGGGCAACACATGTGGATACTACATGTGCCACCATATGAGACTACTCCTCGATTCCACCAAGATCACTAATTCTAAGGTTTGTCAATCTTCCCACATTTATTTCATACATGTCAGTTTTATATATGCGCGCGTTGATATTCCTATCGACAGGCTGCGTCCATCTCTACATCTGCATTGACACAGCCGGATTTTGCAAAAATTCGAGGAGAGCTCATTTGGTTTTTGTGGTCAAAAGTCGTAAGATCAGATGGAGAGTTCCACTGCCTAGAATGATTTTTTATTGTAATTCTAAGTGCAAATACAGTGTAGATCTTTTACAATTGTGTATTTGTTAATGGATATTTTATTTCAACTCAATGAATTGATTTGCGAAATGGATGCTTTATGTTTGTGAAATGAAGTGCGTTGTTAATTGGATGTTTTATGTCTGTGAAATGAATTGAGATGTGAAATGTATCTGAAATGAAATGAGATGTGTGAGTTGTATATGTTTATGTCTGTGATTATCTGCTTGTTTCAGAGGGCATGGCTAGCATTTCCTGAGGCTAGCTATAAACAGAAATATATTTTACTGAAAAACCGTCTGTGATATCGCATAATCACAGACGGTTCAAAAACCGTCTGTGATAACTTGGATTATCACTGACCCATAATTTCAGACGGTTCAGAAAACCGTCTGTGATGACGTTTCTGAACCGTCTGTAATGTGGATTTCTGTAGTAGTGGGACGATTTTGTTAAACCGTCTGTGATTTGGATGCATGCATCCGTTACATATTGTACTAGTTGCTTATATTATGGCTATATAAACACAGCCAAGCAGAGCTGTATATCCACCACCAATGCCTCCTACGATCTAGTGAATACACACACTCACTAGCATTGCCATATCACTGGCCTTGTGATCAGTAGCTAGGTTCACGCGATATTATGGCTACCTCTTCCAGATGTTCCTCATTAGCGTGCTGCCTAGTTGTTATGGTCACGTGCAGCTTCCTGATGTTGGGCTGCTCTTCGGCGCCGCCAACGACGGCGTCCGACGATCAGCCTCTGATGATGGACAGGTTCAACCGGTGGATGACGGCGCAGAACCGGTCATACTCGAGCGCCGAGGAGAAGTTGCGGCGGTTCGAGATATACGTGAGGAACATGAGGTACATCGAGGCCGTGAACGGCGAGGCCGCCACCTTGGGGCTGACGTACGAGCTCGGCGAGGGCCCGTTCACCGACCTGACGGACGAGGAGTTCAGGGCGGTGTACACCGCGCCACTCCCGGAGCCGGAGGTGATTGGGGCGGCGACAGCGAGGGACGCGAACCTGTCGCTCGGGGCACCGCCGCCAAGTGTGGACTGGAGGAAGGCCGGCGCGGTCACGCCGGTTAAAAACCAAGGAACCTGCGGTACGTATAAGTTAGCATCGATCTCTGTGTCGTTTATAATTAGCTGATCGACGTTAAGATGGATGAGTGCCGGCCGCAAGTTACCGAAGATTGATATTAGCTGATCTCTGAAGATATTAGCTTGTATATATATCAGGAATAGATTTAATTAATTGAGCTATAAATTAAGTTACTTACAAGTAGCTAGGCAATTAATAACCGATCGATCGATCCTTGCCATGCATGCAGGATCTTGTTGGGCTTTCACCGCTGTGGCTGCAGTGGAAGGAGTACACAAGATTAGGAGAGGGCAGCTGGTGTCCCTGTCGGAGCAAGAGCTTGTAGACTGCGACTCGTTTGATGGAGGCTGCAACGGTGGCTGGCCTCAGCGTGCCTTCGATTGGATCAGACGAAGTGGAGGGCTCAGCACCGAGTCTGCCTACCCATACACGGCACGCAAGAACACGTGCAGAAGGAACCTCCAGAACAAGGTGAGGATCAGCGGCTACCAGGAGGTCACGAGCAGGAGCGAGGTGTCGCTGATGAACGCCGTGGCTATGCAGCCGGTGGCCGTGGCCATCGACGCCGGTAGCCCCAACTTCAAGAACTACCGGGGAGGCGTGTACAACGGCCCGTGTGGAACCCAAATGAACCATGCCGTCACCGTGGTAGGCTACGGGCGAGATCCCGAGAATGGCCCTAAGTACTGGATCGTCAAGAACTCTTGGGGGCGCACATGGGGCGAGCAAGGTTACATTCGGATGAGGAAGGATATACAGGATCCGGCTGGGCTCTGTGGCATTGCCATTCATCCCTCCTTCCCCGTGATAAATAATTAAGCAGCCAGGGCCAAGGTTAAGATCCATTCATATATGATCCATCCATCCATGTTTAATTACTTCAACCATTATCTGTAATATTTACCTACCTACTTCTGTACGTGTTCACCATAATAATAAGGATCTGGATCAAGTTACCTACTTACCTATACGTACCTGAATAGAGTTCTGCATGCACGCAGTTAAGATATGTGCTTGCGACAGATTATATTGTGGCTGGCTAGTTTGCTTGCTCACATTTTTCTACCACTTCATTTCCAGACCCGATCTGCAATAACCAATTATCCAATTATCACAGACGATTCTTCGCAATAACTGTCTGTGATACACAATTATCACAGACGATTCTTCACAATAACCGTCTGTGATATAATCTGTCGGGACCCCGGATTTCCGAACCCGGACCCTCTGTGTATTACCGTACTAGCCCAGATCAAAACTAGTGCACACAGTCAAACATAAATGATTACATAACCAACAACGCTTTATTACAATAATAAAGAGTACTGACCGAAAGGTCTCATTATTACAAATGAGGTTTCAAGACCTCGCACACACGAAACACAGCGGAAGCAAAAGATAAACTCGGTGAAGACCCATCAATATGCCATAGGCAGTCGACTGGGGAAGCGCGACCTAGTTCTCCGGGAAAAATCCATCCCAGCCGCAGGCGAAGCAGTAGTCGTAGTCACCTTCTTGAGCTTCGCAATCCTCTGAGATTTATTTTTAAGTGTAGTATGTGAGTACATAAAGTACTCCGCAAGTCTTGGGGAAAATGCAATAGATGCCAGGCTTGACAAAGGAAGGCTATATGGTTCTTTTGCACAAAGCAAGGTTTTAATTTTAATTACCACTAAACATTTTTGAAGGCATCCAGTTAACAAATAAATGTTTTATCAAAACTAACATTAACTTACTAGTGAAGGTTCCAACTACCAACACTAGAGTACAACGATCTGTTTAAAACTCCGGGTTTCATCCACCCTCTCTGGCTCCAACTGCCAGGATACCCTTCCGAGAGTTCCCTCCACTCTCGGAATACAAAAACTTTGATTTTAAAACCAAAACCCAAAAATCTACCATGTGAATGCATTCCTTGCCCGCCCTTGACCATGGGCACAGCTATTCGAATAGTTTGACACTCTGCAGAGGTTGTACAACTTTACCCACAAGAGATAAGTTATCCTAAAAGTCAACACGCTTCCTTTGGCATGAGACCCAGATAAAATATCACAAAGCCTTTACCTTACTCTAATCTAGCTAGATACCACCCGCTGAGGTTTCACCGCAGGTAGGCTAACTGCCCGAACCGAAGCCCCCTCTTGCGCCATATGAGTATAGTAAATCCCTGTCCCTCACTGTGAATAACCAGTCCATCCCTGGCACCGACTTTCCACTGGTGGCACCTAAACTAGACTATCATAAGTTAATCAGGTAGGTCGTACACATATAGACTTGTGGTTGTACGGTTAATGCTCAGTCTGGACAAACACAAGCGTCGGTCCTTAATTGACTGGGGTGGAACATACACTTAACAATATCTCGTCCTTGCCGCACCAACCCAGACCAACCATCCACCCTAATCTAAACCAACTTTCACATTTTATTTTATGTTAAAAGAACAGTGGCAACTCCAATTACCACTACATTTATAAACACAAAGGTATTACCATAATTCATAATTTCCCATTTGCAAGATTTATGAGGTATTCAATAGCATGGCTAAGCATTGCACTACCATTCTAATACCAACAATTAAATATATTATTCCCATTAATGAGTCAAAGGAATTTCTAGGGTTGCAAAGGTGCATGGCAATCAACTTCAAGTGAGGGCATAACAAGGTTGGATATAACTAATGCCTTAAGATTTGAACTAATATTTTATATAAATAGCAATGCACGTAATTTAAAATAATTAAAACATTTCGAAATCATAGGTTCAAGATGATCAAATGAGACTTGCCTTCTTGCAGGGTCTCTAGGTCTTCTTGCTGGGGAGTGGTGAGGTCTTCGACAACGTTAGATTCTACGCACGAAAAGATAGAGTGACAAAGCAAATAAATACAAATTAAAAAAAATTAAAACAAACTCAAAATTTCAAATAAAGGCCATAGTTGGATAGATCATGATTTTAGATGAATTTAGAAATTTGAATGGCTGAATTGGAGTTAAAATGAGAAAGTTATGCTTGTTTGAAGTTTTCAGCTTGAATAAATCCAAAAATTAGGAAATTTCTGACAGGTGGGGCCCACTGGAATTATTACATTTTAATATTTTATTTTTATCATGGGATTATGACAGGTGGGACCCACTGGTCAGTGAGCCAACCGCCCCTGCCTCTGACACGTGGGACCCCTCTGTGCTCTGGGCCCAGGTGTCAGTGGGAGTACTGACCGGTGGGGCCCAACTGTCAGTCGGCCCACAGGCCGAGAGCAGCTGACAACGGGGGCCCGCATGTCAGCGCGCGTTTTAAAAGAAATGGCTCAACCTCAGCGTGCGGAGCCGAGGGCTCGAACGCGCGTCGAGGGAGCCGGAGGGGGAGAGGAGATGCGCTGATAACCAGTCGGGCGGGGAGGCGTTGCCTACCCATAAAGGATAGGTAACCCTCTTGAGGTACCTGCTGGAGAGGGAGCCGGGCAGCAGCGACGGAGGCGACGGTGCCGACGGCGAGAGGTGGCCGATGAGGTTCGGTGGAGTTCCAAAACACGTCCCTGGAGCGAAGGCGGTTCCGAGGGTGGGATCGGCGAGACTTGGGGATGAGGAAGCGGCGGAGACGGCTCGGGAGCTCCGGTGCGACGGTGCGTCGTCGGGGAGGATCGGCCGAGGCGTCAGGGAGGTTCGCACGGGTACGGGGGTGCTCGGGGTGGCGGTGGCGAGCTTCGGGGAGGCCCGAGGCGGCGAGGAAGGCTCGCCGGAGAGCGGCGGAGCTCGGAGAGAGGGGAAGTACGGTGGCGGGGCGCTACGGTGCTCGGGAAGGACCAAATAACTCAAAACATTTGCATTGCTAGTAACGTGCATGCTCTCATGAATGGACTGCAAGTATTTCATATTCAGTTAGACAAATCCCTAACCTACGAGTTCTGTGCAAATTAACTAAAATAAAATAAACAAAAAGCTTCCTCTCTTTTTCGCGTGTACAAGTATAACAAAGAGCTCAACCATATATTCTTAAGCAGCTCAAAGCTTGCGTCAACTGCCCTATAAGCTTTAGGATGCCATTTTCCTTCAGACCAAAATCTACGTGTGTCACTGACCAATTTGCGATTCCAGTTGGATCAACCATCTGCAGACACAAAGGTACAGCAATCCACAAGATTTTATTGCGTTTTGAACATCGGCACCACAAGTTGTTGCCTGTAGTGAGGTCTCTATACAAGTTTTGCCCCCACTGAATTGGAAATTAAATTAGCTTCACTTCTGCAACTAAGAGTCTAATATCATTTCAGCATCCATTTGGTTTCGTAGTTCAAACTACTTTTATCGACACATGTAACCATACCGGGCTCGAGGGATCGCCTGTTGTTGCTGCAAGTTGATTTTGGCTTGGAAAACTCCCGGGATTCCGGCACTGCAGACTGATGCGTCCTCTCCAGTGGCGCCGCCCGCCTCCCGTCGAGGGTCTTGAGGCCACCGCCTGCGCGCAGTTCTCCGCTACTGTCGGGCCCCCGGATTATCAAACCCGGACCCTCTGTGTATTACAGCACTAGTCCCAGATCAAAGCTAGTGCACACAGTCAAACAAAATGGAAAACATCACCAACAACGATTTATTACAGTAAATAAGAGTACTGACCACAGGGTCTCATTATTGCAATGGAGGTTTAAGACCTCGCACACAAGAAATAAAGCGGAAGCAAATAAAACTCGAGGACGACCCATCAATTCGCCACAGGCAACTGACTGGGGAAGCGCGACCTAGTCCTCCGGGAAGAATCCATCACAGCCACACGCGAAGCAGTAGTCGTAGTCACCTTCTTGAGCTTCAACTTCCTCTGAGATGTTATTTTTAAGTGTAGCATGTGAGTACATAAAGTACTCCGCAAGTCCTGGGAAAAATGCATAGATGCAAGGCTTAACAAAGGAGGGTCATATGGTTCTTTTGCACAAAGCAATATTTGAAATCTCACTTACTACTAGTTATTTTCGAAGGCAACAATTAATGAAGTAAATGTTTTTACCGAATTAACTTTCTAGTGAAGGTTCCAACTACCAGCACTAGCTAACCAATTACCATTGGTCAAGTTTTGAACTGCGGGTTCCATCCACCCTCTCTGGCTCCATCCGCCAGGATTCCCTTCCGAGAGTTCCCTCCACCCTCGGAATACAAAACTTTTGATTTTAAAACCAAAGCCAGAAATCTACCATGTGAATGCATTCCTTGCCCGCCCTTGACTGTGGGCACGGCTATTCGAATAGTTTTACACTCTGCAGAGGTTGTACAACTTTACCCACAAGAGATAAATTATCCTAAAAGCCAACACGCTTCCTTTGGCATGAGACCCAGATAAAATACCACAAAGCCTTTACCTTACTCTAATCTAGCTAGATACCACCCGCTGAGGTTTCACCGCAGAAGGGTTAAATCCGCCCAATCTGAAGCCCCCTCTTGCGCCATATGAGTACAGTAAATCCCTGTCCCTCACTGTGAATAACCAGTCCATCCCTGGCATCCACTTTCCACTGGTGGCACCTATACTAGACTATCATAAGTTAGTCAGCTAGGTCGTACCCATATAGACTTGTGGTTGTACGGTTAATGCTCAGTTTGGACAAACACAAGCGTCGGTCCTTAATAGACTAGGGTGGAACATACACTTAACAAGTTCTCGTGCTTACTGCATCAACCCAAATAGCCATCCACCCTAATCTAAACCAACTTTCACATTTTTATTTTATTTTAAAAATCACAGTGACAACTCCAATTGCCACTTCACTTTCAAACACAAGGGTTCAATAATAAATCATAATTTCCCATTTTCAAGATTTTCCAAAGTTATTAGATAGCAAGACTAAGCATTAACCTACCATTCTAATATTCACAAAGATTAATAGTAATCTCATTATTGAGACAAAGGAAGTTCTAGGGTGACAAGGTACATGGCAATCAAAGTCAAATGAGGGCATAACAAAGTTGGAATAACTAATTCCTAAAGATTTGAACTAGAGATTTTATGTAAATAGCAATGCACATAATTTAAAATATTTTAAAACATTTCAAAAGCATAGGTTCAAGATGATCAAAGGAGACTTGCCTTCTTGCAGGGTTTCTGGGTCTTCTTGCTGCTGTGAAGAGGGATCGTCGACAACGTTGGAATCTACGCGAGGAAAGACGAAGCAACAAAACAAATAAATACAAACGAAAATTCAAATAAAATCAAAAAATTCAACAGAGGCCATAGCTGGATAGATTATGATTTTAGATGAATTTAGAAATTTGAATGGCTGGATTTGGAGCTAAAATGAGAAAGTTATGCTCATTTGAAAATCTCAGATTTGAATAAATCGAGAAATTCGGAAATTTCTGACAGGTGGGACCCACTGGAGAATTAAATTTTAATTTCTATTTTTATTTTGAGAGACTGACAGGTGGGGCCCACTGAACAGTAACCACTGGCGGTCACTGACATGTGGGACCCACTAGACAGTGAGCCCACGGCTCAGCCTCTGACACATGGGACCCACTGGACTCCGGGCCCACTTGTCAGAGATAGCACAGAGAGGTGGGGCCCAGGCGGCAGTGGCCAGCGCAGACCGGCGGCCGCTGACGGGTGGGACCCACTTGTCAGCCCGGAAAATAAACGAAAAACTCAACCTCCGCGCGCGGAACCGAGGGCTCGAACGCGCGCCGAGGGAGTCGGGGGAGGGGAGAGCGAGCGGTGATAGCCAAGTGAGCGGGGAGGCTTTGCCTACCCATATAGGGCAATCAAACCTTTTGAGTTACCTGCCAGAGGGGAGGCCGGGGAAGGTGACCGGAGGCAGGGTCGTCGGCGGCGAGGGAGGGTCGGAGGGGTTCGGGTGACGCGTGAAATGCAATCCTTGAGCGAAGGGGGTTCGGTTGGAGGGGTCGACGAGGTGCGGTGACGAGCGGAGAAGGCCGGCGACGAGGAGGTGGCGGAGCTGGCTCGGGTCCTCCGGCGCGACGGCGCTCCGGCGGCGGGGAGGGGCGGCTGAGGTGTCGGGGAGGTTCGCCCGGGCGCGAGGAAGCTCGAGGTGGCGACGGCGGGCTCCGGAGACGACCGAGGCGGCGGCGAAGGCTCGCCGGAGTACCTATCGTGGGCGCACGGGAAACTCGCGGTGCGACGGCGCTCGGGGCTTAGGGTGAGAGGTGGAGTGCTCTGGGAGGTGGTGCGGGAGGAGGCGGAGCCGAGGGAGCTATTTATAGGGGCGGAGGAGGGGACACGGGCGCGCAATTGCTCGCCGGTGTGTCGGCCGGAAAAAAGGAAGGAAAGGGGAGAAACGGGAAAGAGGGGGCGCCGATGGAAGGGGAGCCCGGGAGATCGGGGATTCGGTCGCGGCGGCGTCCGGGACTTCCAAAACCGAGGGGGGCCGGGTAAGGCAAGGCGGGATCCGGCGCGGTCTCGGTCGGCCGGCGAAAAAGGAAAGAGGGGGAAGGAAAAGGAAGGCGCCGGCTCCGCGGGGACGACGGATCCGACAGGTGGGCCCCGCATGCAGTGAGAGAGAGGAGAGAGCGGGCGGGTGGTGCGGATGGCTGCCACGCGGCTCGGGGAAAAGATCGGGCGGTGGATTGAGGCCGGGCGCGAAGACGCGGCTCCTCCGAGCCGTCCACGCGTCGGGCGAGGAGGAAGGGAAGGCGGGGCCGCCGGCTGACGGGCCGGGCCCGCTGGACAGCGAGGGGGAGGGAGGTGCGGCCGGGATCAGGCCGAGCGGCGACGTGGGCGGATCTGGGCCGTCCACGCGTCGGTTGGAGGAAAAAAGGAGGGATTTTATTTTCAGAATTTGATTTTGATTTTCAGAAAAGGCTAGAAAATTATTTAGGCCTCAGAAAAATAAGAAAATACCTCCAAAAATTCCAGAAAAATTCACAGAAGCTCCTGGAGATATTTTGGATTTAATAAAATTATTTCCAACTATTGTTGATATTTAATTTTCATATTTTGAATTACTTTTTAAACTCTAAAAATAGTTTTTTAAATTCCAGAAAATCCAGAAAGGCAAATAAAAGCCAAGTAAAATCCAATTACCTTAAAATAATTAATTTGAATTTAAATTTTTCAAAAAGCCAAATTTTGGGATGTGACAAACCTACCCCCCTAGAAAGAATCTCGACCCCGAGATTCGGATGGACTGGGAAAAAGATCGGGGAACTCTTCTCTTAGATCCTCTTCACGCTCCCAAGTTGCTTCCGATTCTGAATGGTTGCTCCACTGCACTTTACAGAACTTGATAACCTTGCTGCGCGTACGGCGCTCTGCTTCCTCCAATATCTTGACTGGATATTCTGGATAGGTGAGGTCCTCCTTTACATTTATTTCATCTAGAGGCATCTGCTCTTCTGGAACTCTAAGACACTTTCTTAGCTGAGACACATGGAAGACGTCATGCACCTTTGACAGCTGAGGTGGAAGCTCCAACTGGTAAGCAACTTCTCCTCGTTTCGCCACAACAGGAAAAGGTCCAATGAATCTGGGAGCTAGCTTTCCACTGACTCCAAAACGTCTCATTCCTTTGAGAGGTGACACCTTCAAATAAACATGATCCCCAGGTACGAATTCTAAGCTTCTACGGCGATTGTCTGCATAGCTCTTCTGTCTGGTTTGTGCTGTTTTTAATCTGTCTTGGATTAGACGAACCTGTTCTTCTGCTTGCTTCAGCACATCTGGTCCAAACACTTGTCCTTCTCCTGTTTCCTTCCAATACAATGGAGTCCTACACTTCCTGCCGTATAGGGCTTCGAACGGAGACATTTGCAAACTGGATTGATAACTATTGTTGTAGGAGAACTCTGCATAGGGCAAACTCTGATCCCAATTACTCTTGTTTGCCAGTACACAAGCTCTCAACATGTCTTCCAGGATTTGATTTACTCTTTCTGTTTGACCATCTGTCTGTGGATGATAAGCTGTACTGAAGTTTAAGTTTGTGCCCAAAAGTTCATGTAGCTTTTGCCAAAATCTCGAAGTGAACTGGGTTCCTCGATCTGACACAATCTTCTTTGGAATCCCATGCAAGCACACAATTCTTGACATGTACAACTCTGCAAGTCTATCCCCGGAGTATGTGGTCTTTACTGGAATGAAATGGGCGACTTTTGTCAAACGATCCACTATAACCCAAATTGAATCGTGCCCTGTTTTGGTTCTTGGTAATCCAGTTATAAAATCCATACCAATTTCTTCCCATTTCCACTCAGGGATCTGCAATGGCTGCAGAAGTCCAGCAGGTCTCTGGTGTTCAGCTTTAATCCGTTGGCATACATCGCACAAGGCTACGTATTCTGCAATTTCTCGTTTCATACTTGACCACCAATACCTCTCCTTGAGATCTTGGTACATCTTGGTACTCCCAGGATGAATTGAATATCCAGATTCATGGGCTTCCTTCAATATTAACTCCTTTACCTCTTTCTTTTCAGGTACAATAATTCTTTTCCCAAACCAAAGGGTACCTTCTTCATCCTCTGAAAATCCCGAGGCTTTCCCTTTCTTCATATTATCCTTGATCTCCTGGACATACTTGTCCTCCTTTTGAGCTGCTCTGATTTGATCTTCTAAGGTTGGTTGAACTTCCAAAGTGGCTAGAAATCCTTCCTCCACTACTTCTAGGTTGAGCCGTTGGAACTCTTCTTGAAGGGCAGGCATACTGTCCTTAATCCTCAGCTTGGCACAATAACTCTTTCTGCTCAAGGCATCTACTACCACATTAGCCTTTCCTGGGTGATAATGTATTCTAATATCATAATCCTTTATTAACTCAAGCCATCTCCTTTGCCTCATGTTGAGATCGGGTTGAGTGAATATATATTTCAAACTCTTGTGATCCGTGTAAATTTCACAACGGTTACCAACCAAGTAATGCCTCCATATTTTCAGTGCATGCACTACGGCAGCGAGCTCTAAATCATGCGTTGGGTAATTTCCTTCATGGGGTCGCAGCTGCCTTGAGGCATATGCTACTACCTTTCTTTCTTGCATCAGTACACAGCCTAGTCCCTGCCTTGACGCATCACAGAAGACTTCGAAATCCTTCCTAATGTCCGGAAGCGTCAACACTGGTGCAGAAGTTAACCTCTTCTTCAGCTCTTGGAAACTATCCTCGCATGGTTTACTCCATTCAAACTTCTTTTCCTTCTTCAGCAACTGGGTGAGAGGTCTTGCAAGCTTGGAGAAACCTTCAATAAATCGACGATAGTAACCAGCCAATCCAAGAAAACTTCTGATCTCGGATACTGACTTTGGTTGTGTCCAATTGAGCGCATCATTAACTTTCTCCGGGTCTACGGATACTCCTCCTGCCGAAATCACATGGCCCAAGAAAGCTACTTTCTTCAACCAAAACTCACACTTACTGAACTTGGCATACAACTGATTTTCTCGGAGCTTTTCCAAAACTATCCTCAAATGTTCGGCATGTTCTTCCTCATTCTTGGAATATATCAAAATATCGTCGATGAATACAACCACAAACTTATCCAAATATTCCATGAACACCTTATTCATCAGATTCATGAAGTATGTTGGGGCATTGGTTAGACCGAAAGACATCACTGTATACTCATACAATCCATAACGGGTGGCAAATGCGGTCTTGGGTATGTCCTCTGGTCTTAACTTCAATTGGTGATATCCTGATCGAAGGTCAATCTTAGAGAATACACATGATCCTTTCAACTGATCAAACAGATCATCTATTCTGGGTAAAGGGTACTTGTTCTTAATAGTCACATCATTCAATGATCGATAGTCCACACACATGCGAAGACTACCATCTTTCTTCTTTACTAGCAGTACTGGTGCTCCCCAAGGTGACGAGCTTGGCCTTACAAATCCTTTATCCTGTAGCTCTTCAATTTGTTTCTTAACTTCCGCCAAATCATTTGCAGACATCCGATAAGGTCTCTTGGAAATTGGAGCTATTCCAGGTACTAGGTTGATGACAAATTCTACTTCCCTGTCTGGCGGCATTCCAGGCAAATCTTCAGGGAATACATCTGGGTACTCACTCACTATAGGTACTTTTTCCAGAGTCACTCCCTTTACGCTGTTCAAACTACACCTGCTCTGGGTAAGGGAGTTTGACTTATACCTTACTTGAATCCCATCAGAGTTAGTGATTGTAACAGCTCGGTCAGCACAATCTATCTGTCCTTTATACTTGGTTAACCAATCCATTCCAAGTATTACATCTAAACCCTTGGAGTCTATTATAATAAGATTCGCTAAGAACTTAACTCCATTTATATCCACAGTTGCGTCAAGGCAAACTGTGTTAGTCCTCATTTCCTTTCCAGGGGACTGGACTAGCATGGGGTTCTGTAGTTTACTCACATCCCAATTATACCTTTCCACCACATCTTTTGACACAAAAGAATGCGAAGCTCCAGAATCAAATAATGCTGATGCAATTACTGAGTTGACAAGAAACTTACCCAGAACTACGTCGGGTGCATCCTGGGCTGCTTCCGCGGTCACATGGTTGAGATGCCCTCTGCTCACCACTTGTGGAGTCCTTGGGGTCTGTGGTGCCCCACGGCCTTGACCTGCAGTCGGAGCTCTTGCTGGTGTAGTCCCCAGATTGAAACGAACTGGAGTCATTGCTGGGCGTTTCTGGGGACAGTTGCTGGCATAGTGCCCCATGTTCTTGCAGTTAAAGCACTGCACTCCTGCTGCTGAAGTCTTGTTCTGCGGGGGTTGGCCACCATTGTTTGCCCGGGGAGTTTGTGGATTTGGGCGGGGTTCTGAAAAGGGAGTCCTCGGCACGCTTGACTCTAAGAGCTTGTGATAGTGAGGTGCGTTGGGGCAGAATCGAGAGCTGCTTGCTCCTTGCTGTGCTTGAAACTTCCTCTTCCGATTTTCGTACAGCTGGCGCTGAGCATCTTCTTGGACAAAGGCCTTGTTCACTAGGTGCTGGAAGGTTGGGAAGTCATTGGATACCAGCTACACCTTAAGGTTGGGGTCAAGTCCCTGCGTGAACCTCCAAATCTTGGTCGCATCCGATGTGACCTCTTCAGATGCATACCTGGACAGTTGGGTGAACTTGTTCAGGTATTCGGAAACACTGAGGTTTCCCTGATGTAGTTGGTAGAATTCTCTCTTCTTCATTTCCATTATTCCCGTAGGAATATGGGCAGTGCGGAAAGCTTCGACAAACTCCTCCCAAGTGATGGCTTGTGCATTTTGATGGGCGGCGCGGTAGTTTTCCCACCAGTTGGCAGCCATTCCCTTGAGCTGGTGAGCAGCATACAGCACCTTTTCATTATCGTTGCACTGAGCTAGGACCAATTTTCTTTCCACATCCTTGATCCAATCATCTGCCTCCAGGGGATCCACTGATCCAGCAAAAGTGGGAGGCCTTGTCCTCATGAATTCTCCCAACTTAGACTGAGGTGCCTGGTTGGGTGCATGCTGGGCTGGCTGCACTTGGTTCTGGGCGAGAGCTTGAAGTAACTGCAGCTGCATAGCCATCATTTGCTCCAAGTTGGGGGCCTGAGCGGGAGGTGGTGGAATGTTGTCTTCTGGTTGATTGTTGGCGTCACGGCTGCTGCCAGGGTTGCTCCTCGTGTTCACCATCTGAAGCGGTTTAGGTTAGCAGAAGGTAAGAGGGAATTAGCAAAGGTAAGAGATTAGGGGAACTAAATCACATCCCAAGCCAACACACAAGAAAGAACTAGCAACCACTTAGTGGAAAACTTTTATTAAAATCAAGATAACTCCAAGGATGGCTGCACCACAAGTGCACATAGGCCTGGTACAGTCCATCTAGCACACCAAAACATAACAATAAGCGTTCTAAGGACGCGGACATTTTATTTGGGTACTACTGACTCAAAAGACTACTAATCCTCTCCAAAGACGCGCTCCTCAGGGTCTTCTTCCGGGTCCTCTTCTGGATCCTCCTCCGGGTCTTCCTGGCGCTCTCTCACGTGGTGACGTGAACAGTCACACTCGGCTGAGGCGCGGTTACGACTGGAGGCAGTCGACCGAGAACGCGAAGGAGAAGGCTTGTGCTTCTTGAGAGTGATGACAGGTGGCGGACTGGGGCGTCGCACCTTCTTACGTGCGGTAAGTCTGATGTGGAGTCCTGAAAGTCGAGCTGGTGCCGGGTTGTTGGGGATGACAGCTGGTACTGGGGAAGACGGCGTGTAATCAACTATGGGTGAAGACGGCGCGTAGTCGGCTGCGGCCCGGAGACGTCCCAACTCAAACTCAGCTGCCTGGCTCTGGAGAAGCTGCGCGCGAAGCGTGTCTGAATGCTGGTAGCTGGAAGTGAGAAGCATCCGAAGTTGTCCAATCTCCTCCTGAGCTCTAGCATAAGTGACTGCCATCGCCTGGGTGAGCTGCACCTGATGTGACAGTCGAGGATCGTCAGCTGGAATATCAAAGGGATCTGGATACCTCTGTCCTACCCTGGGGTTGATGAAGAAGCAAAAAGGGGACTGATGTACAGCATCCTTGTGCAGGTGGCACAACTCGTCAATGGCGAGGCGTGCTGCGTCCTGGACAGCGTCGAAACAGCGGGACCGAGGGTGCTTGATGGGGTAGGTGTGGGACTTGAATTCCTCTTCCCGTGCATACAGGAATACCTCCATCGTCCAAGAGTCTCGATCCAGGATCCGCGTCTTCCGACCCCTGAAGATGGGCGGCTGACGGTACTCCAAACACTGCATCAGCTGCCGGAGAAGGCTAGCGAATGCTCCAGCATCCTCTCCATGTGAGTAGTAGTCCCACGGGGCAGCGGAGGATGAACCAGCCATCTACAAAGTTGAGTGAAAGAAAAGATTAGTAAAAGTTTTAACAAATGGAGTTGGAGACAAGAACGAGATTCTAAGTAGGAAGAGAGTAGAAGCAAAGAAGCTTACACATTTTTTTAATATACTCTTTTTATAAATATAAGTCCTTATGGTTTGCCATTCCTAATCTAGGTCACGTCCTACAGTCAAATTGGCTCTGATACCATCTCTGTCGGGCCCCCGGATTATCAAACCCGGACCCTCTGTGTATTACAGCACTAGTCCTAAATCAAAGCTAGTGCACACAGTCAAACAGAATGGAAAACATCACCAACAACGATTTATTACAGTAAATAAGAGTACTGACCACAGGGTCTCATTATTACAATGGAGGTTTAAGACCTCGCACACAAGAAATAAAGCGGAAGCAAATAAAACTCGAGGACGACCCATCAATTCGCCACAGGCAACTGACTGGGGAAGCGCGACCTAGTCCTCCGGGAAGAATCCATCACAGCCACACGCGAAGCAGTAGTCGTAGTCACCTTCTTGAGCTTCAACTTCCTCTGAGATGTTATTTTTAAGTGTAGCATGTGAGTACATAAAATACTCCGCAAGTCCTGGGAAAAATGCATAGATGCAAGGCTTAACAAAGGAGGGCCATATGGTTCTTTTGCACAAAGCAATATTTGAAATCTCACTTACTACTAGTTATTTTCGAAGGCAACAATTAATGAAGTAAATGTTTTTACCGAATTAACATTCTAGTGTAGGTTCCAACTACCAGCACTAGCTAACCAATTACCATTGGTCAAGTTTTGAACTGCGGGTTCCATCCACCCTCTCTGGCTCCATCCGCCAGGATTCCCTTCCGAGAGTTCCCTCCACCCTCGGAATACAAAACTTTTGATTTTAAAACCAAAGCCAGAAATCTACCATGTGAATGCATTCCTTGCCCGCCCTTGACCGTGGGCACGGCTATTCGAATAGTTTTACACTCTGCAGAGGTTGTACAACTTTACCCACAAGAGATAAATTATCCTAAAAGCCAACACGCTTCCTTTGGCATGAGACCCAGATAAAATACCACAAAGCCTTTACCTTACTCTAATCTAGCTAGATACCACCCGCTGAGGTTTCACCGCAGAAGGGTTAAATCCGCCC